>CAUYLG010043220.1:0-87393 GCA_963573385.1 Cacajao melanocephalus
AGTGGGAGACTTTAACATTACACTGTCAATATTCGACAGATCAACGAGATAGAAAATTAACAAGGATATCCAGGACTTGAACTCAGACCTGGAACAAGTAAACTTAACAAATATTTACAGAACTCTCCACCCCAAATCCACAAAATATACATTTTTCTCAGTATCATATTACATCTATTTTAAAAGTGACCACATAATTGGAAGTAAATCACTCCTCAGCAATTGCATAGCATTTCACAGGTTTAAATAAAATATTGGTTGGCTGCTTGTTTGCTATTTTCATCTCTTATTCCTTCCTGTCTCCATTGTTAAGCACAATTATTGGCATAAAAGAGGTTTCTAACATCCATTTTTAGACTGCATTCTAGCCTGGGCAATAGAACAAGAATCCCATTCTCTCTCCCTCTTTCTCTCCTTTCTTTCTCTCTTACATTCTTTTTCTTTCTTTCTTTCACTCTCACTTTCTTTCCTCTCTTTTTCTTTCTTTCAGAAAAAAAAAAAAGCCCAGTAGAGGTTAAATAGACTAAATATAATCTATGCATTTAAGCTGAAAAAGTTTACTTAAAAAGAATCATCTTAATTTTTGTATGTGTTGAAAGATGGAGTTCCAATTTCATTCTTGTGCATAAGGCTAGCCAGTTATCCCAGCACAATTTATTCAATAGAGAGTCCTTTTCCCATTGCTTGTTTTTGGCAGCCTTGTCAAAGATCAGGTAATTTTAGTTGTATGGCTTCACTTCTGGGTTTTCTATTCTGTTCTATTAGTCTGTATATCTATTTTGGTACCAGTACCATGCTGTTTTGGTTACTGTAGTCAGATAATGTGATGCTTCTGGCTTTGTTCTTTTTGCTTAAGATTGTCTTGGCTATCCAGACTCTTTGTTTGTATGTGAAATTTGGAATCACTTTTCTGATTCTGTGAAGAATGATAGTAGTAATAGGAATAATGTGGAATCTGTAAATTTCTTTGGGAAATATGGCCAGGTTAACAATATTGATTGTTCCATTTCATGAGCATGGCATGTATGTTTTTTCATTTATTGTGCCATCTCTAATTTCTTTCAGTAGTGTTTTCTAGTTCTCCTTGTAGAGATCTTTCACCTTCTTCATCAGCTGTACTCCTAAGTATTTCATTTTCTTTGTGGCTATCAAAAGTGGGATTGTGTTCTTCATTTGTCTCTCAGCCTGGTGTTATTGGTGTATAAAGTGGTACTGATTTTGATAAAAATTTAAATGTAAAACTTCAAATTATAAAAAAATCCTGAAAGAAAACCTAGAAAATGTCCTTCTCAACATTTACCTGGGCAAAGAAATTTTGACTAAGCCTCTAAAAGCAACTGCAACAAAAACAAAAATTCACAAGTGTGACCTAATTAAACTAAAGAGCTTCTGCAAAGCAAGAAAAAAGCTATTAACAGACTAAACGGACAACTTATAGCACAGGCTAAAATACTTGCAAACTGTGCATCTGATAAAGATCTAATATCCAGAATCTATAATGAAGTTAAACAAATCAGCAAGCAAAACCAAATAACCCCATTTAAAAAAAATGGTCAAAGGATATGAACAGACACTTCTTCAAGGAATACATACAAGTGGCCAACAAACATACGAAAATATACTAATAATTACCAATCTTAAGAAAAATGCAAATCAAAAGCACAATGAGATAACATCTCACACCAATTAGAATGGCCATTATTAAAGCCAAAGAAACAACAGATGCTGGTGAAGTCACAGAGAAAAGTAAACATTTATGTACCATTGGTGAAAATGTAAATTAGTTCAGCTGCTGTGGAAAGTAATTGGAAAATTTCTCAAAGAGCTTTAGACAAGTTACCATTTGACCCATCAGTCTCATTACTGGGTACATGCCCGACAGAAAATCCATTATACCAATAAGACACATTCACGTTCATCACCATGCTATTCACAGTAGCAAAGACATGGAATCAACTTAGGTCAATGGTGGATTGGATAAAGAAAACATCATACATAGAAGACTCTAATGCATAATATTTTTCCTGACATCCGATTTGTTAAATAGCATGGAATAAAAATATCAACTGTGTCAACTGAACTTTAATATTCAGATCCTGATACATTCATATAAAGATATGGGGGAAGCATAGCGTAAAGAAAGCTATTAATAGAGCAGATCTATAACTTGAGTATTCCAGAAAGTTATTTGTATCATTGTAGTATATGTTCAAAATAATATTTTTTTAACTGAATATCACTATGGTATTCAAGGGAGGGACAGGAGAGATAAAACTGTGACATAAACATTAAAAAATTTTGCCTAATTTTTGGTATTGATTTTGCAACTAATAATTTTGAACCATCTCTATAGCAATTCAAGACACTATTTTCTAATCTATAAAACAAGAGTATGAGGCATGCCTCATATACTCCCCATTCACTTAAATACAGAATATTAAAATACTGTAGAAAGTATCCAATTGAGTGGAAAGTATATGAGTATTATTATTAATTAAGCTAAAATTTACTCAAGACAGGAACTGTGCAACACTGTGGTTTTCAACCTTTATGGCTCAAAAATACCATTTTCTCTTCCAGTTTGGAGAATTTGATGACTTGTCCTACCATCAGAATTTTTTCTATCTCTGAACTATAAAATGATTCTATTATAATTGCTAGTACCATAGTTTGCCTATTGACAAACTCTAGTTTGTCAAGATACTTGAAATACACAATGATCCTACATATGCCATTATATATTGTCATAAATTGAAGTGAAAGAGCAATAACTGTTTTCTGAATTTAATTTGGCATATTATCAACATCTTCGTAATCTTCATCATCTAAAAAATGTACTCTTATAGAATTTGTCATTTCCTGATGTTTCCATGTAAATATTGATCTATATTTATTCTCTATTTACAGGACATAATTTCTTCCTTGAAGATTAACACAGCATGCTCACTTGTAAATCAGACCACTTTTATGACAGAAAAGATGCTGCCAGAATATTTCTGAATCAACTTTGGTTTGTTGAACTACACCCTCGATTAAATTCTAGGCCTTGAAAATATTTACACTTATGACATTAGCCCACTATAGGAAAGAGCATCAGATTATTTGAATGTATTTTTGGAGTATGACATCACTGTAAATAAAATGATTTTTCCTAACAATATATAATTTTTATCACATTAATTAGAAAACTGATTAATTGTAATGTGTTTATGTTATTTTATAAGATTACTAATCTTATTAGCTCTAAAACACTCTCAGTTGTTCTTTCTGAGTTGTCTAAGCAGATGATTATTGTGTATATAGAGATTATTTTCTTTTTTCAATATTGATAATTTGTATTGTTCACATATCTGATTTTATTATATAAAATTTCCTAAGACACATGAAATAATAATGGAGGTTTGAAGATATAATTGTCTACTCTCTGTTCAATTAAAATGACTTTAGTAATTTATGATTGAGAATGGGGTTGACATTGCTCTGAGAACGGTTTCTTTCTCAGCTTACAAATGTATCCTTTCAAATTCTAATAGATTGTTATTTATTTAATTTGGAAAACACATTAATTTTAATCATGTACTATTGTCAAGTTCATTGAGATACACATACTTGCTTCTCTTTTAATCTCCTTAATAAAAACTATTGAAATTGCAGTACTTGATGATAATCATTTCTTACCTTTCTGTACTAAAGACTTCTTGTTAATATTCTACCATTTTAATATTTTAATTTGTTTCAAATTCAACTTTATATTGAATTATGCAGATTTGTTTTCCTATGTACTCCAATAGTGACATTCTTAGAAAAGAAGAACATAAAAATAATACATTCTTGCTACTAAAAGACTTTTGATAGTTTTTTTAGGGTCAATTCAGACAATTTGGGAAAAAGTAGGCATTATCATTGCCCATTGTTGGTAGCATCATGACTTATTAAAGACTCTAAGATGAAATAAGATTATTTATTATTTAGATACTGAAGAAAAATGTGTACGTACAATCATTATTATGCAGTGTTTTTCCTTTTAACAAATATGCCGCTGAACTCCATCAATGGATCATAATAGCTTCTAAGGAAAAGGTAGGAAGATCTGCTTTCCTATGTCCCAAATGTTGTAAAAATGAAAAATGACAATAATTTTATCATTAGAATTTTGTAGTACCCAGCTCAAATTTATTCTTTTTAGGTTCTGCTTGAAAAATCTTGGTATCAAAAGTGATATGTGTCATTAGATAAAAAGCAGGTTGATCTTAACTTGTAAGGGTGAGCAATGTGATCAGGGAAAAATTCTTAGAAAGCAACTGATTTTAGGTCTACATCTTCAAGTACGGAAATAAAATGACATAAATATCCCAAAATTGAAAACTAAGGTGTTAATTTAAATGTGACATTCAAAACAATATAAACCTGGTCATTGTTTTACAAAGTTTAAACAACTCAAACTCTGACATAAAAAAGTCAGAGAAAATCTGAAAGAAATTTTCTTAGAGTATTAAAAATATGTAACAAACGTAAAATATTTCCAACTGCATTTTTCAATGATATCTTATATGTAAATATAACCACATCTAAATATTCTGTCTAGACTTAGGTATTATAAAATTTTAATCATAATAAAAGACATCTTTAAAAAACCTTCTTTAAATAATTTAATTGTTTACTATTGAATTTGGTTTTCTATTGACATCTTTATCTAAATTGCTAATGATACAGTTTTACTGTCTCCTCGCCCAAGTCTCATCATGAATTGTAGCTCTCATGTGTTGTGGGAGGGAATGTGGTGGGAGGTAGTTGAATCATAGGGGTGGGTTTTTCCCATACAGTGCTCATGATAATGAATAAGTCTCACAAGATCTGAGAGTTTTATAAAGGGCAGTTCCCCTGCACATGCTCTCTTGTCTGCCACCATGTAAAATGTGCCTTTGCCCCTCCTTTGCCTTCTGTCATAAATGTGAGGCTTCCCCATCCATGTGGAACTTGAGTCCATTAAACCTCTTTTTCTTTATAAATTACCCAGACTCAGATATTTCTTCACAGCAGTTTGAAAATGAACTAATAATACAGCTACCATTGTACTAACATACCTATTGCAGTAACTATAACTGTATACCTCTCAGCTATATGTTTAAAACTGAGATATAATGTCACATTGTCATAAAAAAGTATAACTTGATGGGATATCTAATATTATTCTTGAATATAATGTTGATGTCTATTTACACATCCATTTTTATAGTCAGACAGACATCTTTCCTTTTTTTAAAATTGTAATTTATATGAACAACTGTTTATATAACTTATAAGAAGAGATGTTTATATAAAATATATAACTTGATATAAACTATGTAATACATAAATTACATATAATGCATAACTATGTAATTAAATTTTATAAAATATACATATTTCTTCAAATGAAGTTGATAGAAATACCAAGCTTAGAATAATATCTTCAGTATGTCATACTATCTGTAGCATGTTACATTACTTCAAAAAAAAAAATGTTTGCCAAAGCTTTACAACTAAATTAAGAATGAACAGTTAGAGGGAATGGAGCAAGATGGTAGAATAGAAGCCATACTTTAATAATTATCTGTACAGACAAAAACACTGTCACAAGAACCAAAAATCAGATGAAAAGTCATAGTACCTGCTTTTAACTTCATATTGCTAAAAGTGGCATGGAGGAGGACAAGGGAGATAGTCTTAAATCACTGATGCCAAGCTCCCCCATTCCCTGGAAGCAGCCCTTTGGAGCAAGAGAGAATCTTTGCATTTTGGGGAAAGAGAGCACAGTGACTATGGTACTTTACATTGAACAACGTGCTGCCCTGTCACAGTGGAGAATAAAGTCATGCTGGGTTCAGACAGTGCCCACATGGAGGGGACATTTGGACCCAGCCTGGCCAGAAGGGAATCATCCATCCCAGCAGTCAGAATACTAGTTTCTTGCAAACCTCGCCATTGTGAGATGAAATGCTCTGGGGTCCTAGGTAACTTTGAAGGGCAATTCAAAGGACTGCAATTCCTAGGCAACTCCTAGTGCTAGGCTGGGCTTAGTGCCAATGGGCTGTTGTGGAACATGACCTAGGAAGACATGAGCTGGGGTGACTAAAGAAGTGTCTGTGCTATATCTCATCCAACCACAGGTGGTGCTGCTGACAGCAACAAACGTGACCTCTTACTTTTGTTTAAAGAAGAGAGCAAAGGATAAAGAGGAATTTGTCTTACATCTTAAATGCCAGCTCAGCCACAGTGGAATAGAGCCCAAGAAGAGTCATGAGGCTCCCATTCCAGGCCGTAACTCTGAGACATTTCTAGACACATTCCTGGACAAAAAGGAACCCTGTTTCTTGAAAAACAGGACCTAGTCTTGTCAGGATTCATCACCTGCTGAATAAAGAGCCCTTGGGCCCTATATAACTAGCAGTAATACTTAGGGAATATATGTGAGCCTTGGGCTCTGAGACATACTGCTTCAGGGGAGACCCAGCGCACTCTAAGCTGTGGTGGCTATAGTGAAAGACTTAGGTTTGAGAAAAGCAGAGGAAAAACTAAAGGGGACATTATCTTGCACCTTAAAGTACCAGCTCAGGCACAGTAGGGTACAGGAACAAGAAGGATCTTAGAGTTTCCAGTGTCAGGCCTAGGCTCTTACACAGCATTTCTGAACCTGCCTTGTGCCATAGGGGAGTCTATTATCCCAAAAGCTGAGTGTAGTCCTGGCAGCACTCACCACAAAGTGAGGGAAGAGACCTTGGGCTTTAAGTTAATATTGATTGTGGCCTCACGGCTCTCTCATGGGCTGGTGGTGGCAGAGGCCACAGAGAGAGGCTCCTCTGCCTGTGGAAATGAGAGGGAAGAGCAGCAAGAACTTCACATTATTTTGTGAGTCCTGGCTTAGCCAAACTAGAATAGAATATCACCTCAGGGAATTTGCTGCACTGAAGGGAAGGACCTTATGCAAGACCCAGTGCCATGCTGTCTTCAGGTCTGACACTGCACAGTCCCAGTGGCAGTGGCCACAGGGGTACTTGTATTACCACACTCTCAGTTCCACCAGGCTCAGCACAGAGAGAGACTATATTTCTTTGGGAGAAAGTAAGGGAAAATAAGAGTCTCTGCCTAGTAATCCAGATAATTATTCTAGATCTTATCCAACACCACCAAGGTGGTATTTATATGAGTCTGAAAAACAAAAACAAAACCAAAAACAAACAGCATTAAGGAGTTTGGGGTGCAAGTTCCTCCAAATACCTGGGAAGCCTTCCCAAGAAAGACAGGTAAAAACAAGCAGATTCTGAAAACTACAATAAATACCTAACTCTTCAACGACCACACTCTAAAGAACATTTACAGGTATCTAAAAAATCCAGGTAAATGTGACATTATCAAACAAACTCAATAAGGCACCAGGAACAAATCTTGGAGAAACAGAGATCCATGATCTTTCATACAGAGAATTCAAACTAGGTCTTTTGAGGAAACTCAAAGAAATTCAAGCTAGCACAGAAAACAAATTCAGAATTCTATCAGATAAATTTAACAAAGAGATTGAAATAATTCAAAAGAATCAAGCAGAAAATTTAAAGTTGAAAAATGTGATTGGCATGCTGAAGAATACATCAGATTCACTTTGTAACAGAGGTGACTAAGCAGAAGAAAGAATTAGTGAGCCTGAAGACAGGATATTTGAAAATACACAGTCAGAAGAGACAAAAAAAAAAAAAAGAAACAATAAAACATCCCTATGAGATCCAGAAATTAACCTCAAAAAGGCAAATCTAAGAGTTATTGAACTTAAGTAGGACATAGAGAAAGACATAGGAATGGAAAGTTTATTCAAAGGAATAATATCAGAGAAATTCCCAGAACTAGAGAAAGAAATCAACATTCAAGTACAAGAACACTAAGCAGATTTAACCCAATGACTACCTCAAGGCATTTAATATTCAAACTCCCAAATGTTAAGTGTAAAGAAAGAATCCTAATAGCAGCAAGAGAAAAGAAACAGGTACAATGGAGGGGCAATACGTCTGGCAGTAGACTTTTCAGTGAAGTTCTACAGGCAAGGAGACGGTGTCATGACTATTTGAAGTGCTGAAGGAAAATAACTTTTACCCTAGAATAGTATGTCTGGAGAAAATATTCTTCATGCATGAAGGAGAAATAAAGACCTTCCCAGACTACCAAAAGCTGAAGGAATTAATTCATACCAGACCTGTCCTACAAGAAATGATAAAGGGAGTTCTTCAGTCTGAGGGAAAAGGATATTAATGAGCAAGAAGAAATCATGTGAAGGCACACTAACTGATAATAGTAAGTACACAGAAAAAAAGAATAGTATAACATTGTAACGATAGCATGTAAAACACAACTATTGTAAGTTTAAATTGATAAATTAATTAAAAATAATAATTATAACAACTTTTCAAGACATAGATAGTACAGTAAGAAATAAAGAGAAAGTAAAGAAAAATAACAAGAGTCTCTGCCTAGAGAGAATTATTCTAGATCCAAGGTGGTATTTAAATGAGTCTGAAAAAAGAAAGAAAGAAAGAGAAAAGAAAGAAAGAAAGAAAGAAAGAAAGAAAGAAAGAAAGAAAGAAAGACAGAAAGAAAGAGAAAGAAAGAAAGACAGAAAGAAAGAAAGAAAGAAAGAAAGAAAGAAAGAAAGAAAGAAAGAAAGAAAGAAAGAAAAGGAAAGAAAAGAAAGAAAGAAAAAGCAAGCAGAAGAAAGAAAGAAGGAAAGAAAGAAAAGAAAAGAAAAAGAAACAGCATTAAGGAGCTTGGGGTACAAGTTCCTCCAAATACCTACGTAGCCCTCCCAAAAAAGACAGGTAAAAACAAGCACAGATTCTGAAACCTAAAATTAATACCTAACTCTTCAATGTCCATGCTCCAAAGAACATCTACAAATATCTCAAAAAATCCAGGTAAATATGACATTACCACATGATTTCATGTAAGAAATGAAGAGAAAAAACACATGTTAAAATGCTAGATGGGACAAATTTAAAGTGTAGAGTTATTATTTGATTTTTTTTGCATGCTTGTTTATGCAGTCAGTGTTAAGTTGCTATCAGTTTAAAATAATAGTTTATAAGATGGTATTTGCAAACTTCATGGTAATCTCAAATCAAAAAACATACAATAGGTACACAAGAAAATAAAAAGCAAGACATCAAAGCATATCACCAGAGAAAATTATCTTCACTAAAAGGAAGACAGAAAGGAAAGAAAGAAGGGAGAGAAGACTAAAAAACTATGAGAAACCAAATAAAAAACAGCAGAAGTCCTACTTATTAATAATAACAGTGAATGTAAATTGACTAAACTCTGAAATCAAATGCATAGATTGGCTGAATTGCCCAAAAAGCAAGACTCAGTGATCTGCTGCTATAAGAAACACACTTCACCTATAAAGATAGACATAGACTGAAAACAAATGAATGGAGGACAGATATTCTATACTAATGAAAACTCAAAAAGAGCAGAAGTAGCTATCTTTTTATCAGACAAAATAGATCTCAAGACAAAAACTGTAAAAAGAGACAAAGACAGTAAATCACCACTTTAATGGTAAAGTGGTCATTTCAGCTAGAGGATATAATGTTAGTAAATACATATAGATCCAACAAAGGAGAACACTGATATACGAAGCAAATATTTTTAGAGCACAAGAGTCAAGAGATAGATATATCACAATACAATAATAGCTGAAGACCTCAAGAACCCACTTTCAACATTGGACGGATCTCTCAGAGAGAAAATCAACAAAGAAACATCAGACTTAATTTCCCCTGTAGAAAAATGGACTCAATAAATATTTACAGAACATTCATCCAAAGGCTGCACACACTCTTTTCCTCAGCACATAAATCATTCTTAAGGGTAGACCATATTTTAGGTCAGAAACCAAGTTTTAAAACATTCAAAAAACTAAGATAATATAAAGTATCTTCTCTGACCAATATGGAATAAAACTAGAATTAATAATTAGTAATTTTAGAAATTATACAAATGTGTAAATTTAACAATATGTTTCTGAAGTATAATTATATCAATGAAGAAATTATCCTTGAAATTGAAAACTGTCTTTAAACGATGATAGAACCACAATATACCAATGCTTATGGGATACAGCAACAGCAGTACTAACAGGAGAGATTTCTAGCTATAAATGCTTACGTCAAAAAAGAAGAGAAACTTCAAACAAATGACTTAATGTTGTAATCTTAAAGAATTAGAAAACCAAGAACAAAGTGAACCAAAGTTAGGAGAAGAAAATAAATAATAAAAATCAGAGCAGAAATGAAGAATATGAAATGAAGAAAACAATACAAAACATCAACAAAACAAAAAATTGCTCTTTTGAAAAGATAAACAAAATTGATAAATCTTTATTCAGACTAAGAAAAAAAAGAGAGAGAGAGAAAAACAAAAAAAAAATCAGGGAGGAAAAAGAGACATTGCTACTTATAACCCAAAAAATTCAAAGGATCATTAACGGCTACTATGAACAATTATATGGCAATAAATTGGAAAATGTAGAAGAAATTTATAAATTCATAGACACATACAACCTACCAAGATTCAATCAGGAATAAATCCAAAGCACAAACAGACCAATAAGAAGTAATAATATCAAAAATATAATAAAAAAGTGACACACTAAAGAAAAGCCTGGGACCTGATGGTTTTCTCACTGAATTCTCCCAAACATTTAAAGAAGTACTAATACCAATGCTACTCAAACTATTCTAAAAAATAGGAGACAAAGAAATACTTCCAAACTCACTCTATAAATCTTATATTACCCTGATACAAAAAAAAAAAAAAAAAAAAAAAACAGAGAAAGACAAATCAAGAATAAAAACCACAGGCCAATATCTCTGATGCATATTGATGCAATAATTCTCAACAAAATAGTATTAAAACAGATTCAAAAATACATTAAAAAATATCATTTATCATGACCAAGTACAATTTATCTTAGGGATGCAAGGAGGGCTCAATATATGCAAATCAATCAATGTGATACATCATTGCAATAGAATCAAGGGCAAAAACCAGGATGTATCAGATAGCATTTCTACATCGACAGCATTTCTATGTGCCAAAAGGGAACAATATAAAAAAGGAACAAATAAAGCAATTCCATTTACAATAGTGACACATAAAATTACGTACCTGGGAAGCAACCAAAGAAGTGAAAGGTCTCTACAATCAAAACAATAAAACACTAATGAAAGAAATTGAAAAATACACCCAAAAATGGAAAGATATTCATTCTTGAATTGGAAGAATCAATGTTATTAAAATGTTCATAATATTCAGGGCAATCTACAACCTCAAATATCCATATGAATTGGGTAAATTTCTCTCATTTTGAGGTCCCAAGATAACTTGGGCTCCTGAGCCTGTCAGAAAGTGACATTCTTTACTTCCACAGATCAGGAACCTCGTACAAGAACTGTGTAGACATAGTATGAGACCAGTTTCCCAAGGAGCTTCTTCTATTGGCTCTACAAGTCAAACCTGATTTCTTAAAGGAAAACAAGCCATTCTAGTCAAAACCTTGGTAAAGTAACCAATTTCTCCAATTGTTTCCTTTTACCAAAGCAAACAGTTTCTTATTGCACTTCTACTAATAACTATATTGTCATAATTTAAGAATACTCACAAATAGTTTCTAAATTTCAGAGAAATCAGGTAGAAATAAGTAAATATGCTTCAAATTAGGTTCACAGGACTGTAACTAACTGTTAAAAACTGTAAATAGCTTAAAAGAAAAGACTGACTCTGAAAAGTAAAACAAAGGATCAGTAAAATTTTAAGCAAAAAGTTGAAAAAGATTACTTCAGACTTCTATTAGTTTAGTCCATGCAGTTAACTCCTGTTCTGCTTGATACTCATGAATATTTTAGCTTTTCATGAGAGTACTGAAAATATTTTTCTTTATTCTAATGTCACAGTCTCCAAAGTTATCAGAAAATCTGCATTTAAGAACATCTGTCAAAGTCCTATAGCTGATTATAAACCACCTTTTAAAGAGGATCAAAACAAAACAATTGTCTGTGGAAGACAAAAAGTCTTGACAGCCACTATTAAAGCCACAATTAACAAGAAAATTTTGGTTACCTCCATGGCATATAATTATTTTATGTAATAATTATAGTTATTAATAACATACAATAATTTATTAGGTGAGTGTAAAACTAATGGAGGTTTTCGCATTGTTGGAATTTGCCATTTGATATTGGAATACATTCCTAAATGTGGTTATATTATGAATCATTTTAATTGGCATTTCTTCTTTTATGTTTTTCGTTAATGATGTGTTAGTTGCTGTTTATGTTATGTTCATTTTAGACTATGGATATAATATCAGACAAAAAGTAAATTTGAGCAGTTTTCTTTCTTTCTTCTTCTTCTTTTATTGCTTTTCTTTCTTTCTTTATTTTTTTTTTTTTTTTGTGAGCTTGAGTCTTGATGTCACCCAGCTTAGAGTGCAATGGTGCAATCTCAGCTCACTGCAACCTCTGCCTCCTGGGATCAAGCAATTCTCCAGCTTCAGCCTTCTGAATAGCTAGAACTACAGGCACCCGCCACCACACTTGACAAATTTTTGTATTTTTAGTAAAGATGGGGTTTCACCATGTTGGCTAGGCTGGTCTCAAACTCCTGACCTCAAGTGATCCACCTGCCTCAGCTTCCCAAAATTCTGGGATTACAGGCATGAACTCCCACACCCAGCCTCAAACAATTTTCTTATTCATGTTCAAAAGGGGTTGCAAAGCATCAGAGACAACTTGCAACAACAACAATGCATTTGGTCCAGGAACTGATAATGAACGTGTAGTACAGTGGTGGTTCAAGAAGTTTTGCAAAGGAGACAAGGGCCTTGAAGATGAGGAGCTAATGGCTGGCCATCGGAAGTTGACAACGACCAATTGAGTGCAATCATCAAAGATGACCCTCTTACAACTACCCGAGAAGTTGCCAAAGAACTCAAGGTTGACCATTCTATGGTTGTTCCATATTTGAAGCACACTGAAAAGGTGAAAAAGCTTGATAAGTGGGTGCTCATGAGCTGAGCAAAACTTTAAAAAATAAAATCACTGATTTGAAGTGTGTTCTTCTCTTATTCTATACAACAACAAACTATCACTCACATATTGACTTGTGAGAAAAAATGGATTTTATACAACTGGTGACAACCATCTCAGCAGTTAGACTGAGAAGAAGCCCCAAAGCACTTCCCAAACCAAAACTCACACCAAAAAATGGTGATGGTCACTGTCTGGTGGTCTTCTACTGGTGTAATCCACTATAGCTCTCTGAATCCAAGAAAAACCATTACGTATGAGAAGTATGCTCAGCAAATTGATGAGATGCACCAAAAACTACAATACCTGCAGCCAGCTTGGTTAATAGGAAGGCCCCAATTCTTCTCCATGACAATGAATGCCGAAATGCCTGTCATGCAACCAACACTTCAAAAGATAATAGGGCTAGGAAGTTCTGCCTCATCCTAAACTCTTGCCAACCAACTAACACTTCTTCAAGCATCTCAACAATTGTTTGCAGGAAAAAACACTTCCACAACAATAGGATGCAGAAAATGCTTTCCAAGAGTTTATTGAATCCCAAAGCATAGATTTTTATACTACAGGAATAAACAAACTTATTTCTCATTGGCAAAATATGTTGATTGTAATGATTCCTATTTTGATTAATAAAGATGTATATAAGTCTAGTTATAATGATTTAAAATTTAGAGTCCAAAACCATAATTACTTTACACTAACCTAACGTATCAGGATTATAGGAGTTTTATATAATTTGCAAATGGATACCAATAACACATTTATACAAATCCAGCCCAAAGAAAGCCGAACACCATTTCATATTTGACAATGTTTTCTGTATGACTTTTATATCAAATAAGCCAATTTCACCATTGCCTTAGTGTATTGTTAATGTCAACCCTAATTCTTAGTAAAACCCTCTAGACAAATCTATCCAATTTTAATGTCTGACCATAAGGTAAGATTCTTATAAACCTTTTATAATCCTTTACAATTTTTGTTAAAGGGCATCTTAGTGTTCTAAGAAAAACCTGTTGTGCTTTTATTTCAATGTTCAATTTATGGAAAAAATTGAATAATACCCCTTTAACTTTAGCCAATATATTAACACACAGAATTTACTTTAAAAGATTAATTTTTAACAAAAGTTTAAACCGTCAGCTTTATCCTTTTCAACTTAAAACAATCCTTTAACACTCTAAACTAGGCAAAAAAAAAAAAAATCCATATTCCCATGACATCTTATAATCTTTTACCAAAAGCACATTTCACTTTCCTTATACGCCTTTCATGTAAAACTGTTTCTTTAGTAACTCTCAATTACATGTTACAATATTAAAATCTTAGCAAATTTTACCTTTGATGAAAAACCTGGTTAGTAAGCAATTGTAATTATGTGCCAGGTATAGAGCCTAAGACATCAGACAGAAGTGCAGATAAGGACTGACTTTTTCCAGCATAGCTAGGGAGCATGGCTCTCCACATGTCCCCAGGCCTTATGTAGAATCTAATGCTCTAAATTAAGTAAATTAAATAATTTTCAAAAGTCAAAGAAGCAGTTTATGACCTTAAAGCATTTAGCAAGTCTAATATCTGACCTGCATAATTTAGACCAAATGTTCACATTTTTGAAGATATTTTTATTTTACCAATAATCTTTAAAACTGCCTTTATTTTCCAAAGATTACTAAAGTCACATGAAGTAAAAGGAATTACACCTTTTACTTCTTGACAAAAATATTTAAGCTTTTATTATTTTAAACCAATTAATCAAAGCTCTTTCATATCACACAGACACACACACACACACACACACACAAATACACAGACAGAGGAAGATCCAGTATTTGTAAGATTTTTCATTTCCTAGTTTCTTAGCTGGATTCCTGGCTTCAGTGTGGAGCCCTTGGAGAAATAGAGCCAGGAAAGCATGCAGTTTCTACAGCCTAAAAAGCAGGTGCAGTGGAAGGCAAAACAGATCCCCAAAATTAAGGGTCCCATTTTTATATTAGATCCTTGATCCCAAAAAGAGGGAATCAGTCCATCCCCATGGGTGTCTTATCTATCAGTGGAAGGTGGGGACATCTCCATACTTCCAGGTAGCCAGGAGCATGCTTCTCTGATCCAAACATGCAAAAAGCTGAATATCCCCACCAATTGCCATTTGCCAACTCCAAAAGTATATTTTCTACCTAGTTATTACACTAAAGCGCTCTCATAATGTGAAGTCGTTTCTGATAGCCCCAAAATAGGGTCTGTGGTGCCTTCTTGCTTTTTCCCAAGAAGTCCCAGGCCATTAGAACTTGAATATCCATTTTAATGAAGCTGATGTTTAACCATAGTACTTTTTTTAAAAGTCCTCTTAAATTTCTTATTACCCAACTTTAGCCAAGCCAAACAGCCAATATTTCTGGCTCAGAAGAAGGAAAATTCAAGACGGTTTGTGACGGGGAAGAGAATCAACAAATGGTAAAAGTCATGCAGATGTCAACCAGAAAGTACTCATTCCCTAAGCCAGGATTGAAACCATGCTACCACTGTAAAGTGGCAAAGCCTCAGCTACGGAGCTGCAGCACTAGATAGTCCCCATTGCTCTTCCCAGAAGGAGTCCAGAGCAGCAGATTTTGAGTTTGCAATGGCTTTTAAGCTGGAGATAATTTTTAAAGCTAACTATGACATGAACCTCAAAATTCCTGTCTACTGGATGATAGAAAGAAAGAGAAAATACTGCCATGTGCTTACAAGGTCAAGCTTCTGAGGACATTTCTCAACATGTGGTCTCTGGGCAAGATGGCCTCCTTGAGCAACAGAAAAGATAATAAAGGGAAAGAAGAGAACAGGAGAAAAGTATCACCTGGAGCAGGGTGGGGAAGGAGAAATGATCAGAGACGCCAGAAAAACACCCACCCATCCCACCAATGCTGAATCAAAAGTTCAGGTGGCTACTTGTCAATGGTGAAGGGATCTTTTCCAGCAGTCCCATCAGTTCTCAAGTATCCCCTTTTGGGGAGAAAAAAAGCACCCCATGTCCCATGATTCTGCACATGCCTAGTCCTATAACACTTAGCCGTGAGCAAAAAGTGCAAGAAAGAGTAATCCAAAGCGAATAGTAGTTAACATTCCATAGTGTCAAAAACATTCTTAGACAAGAGCAACTTTACTGATAAGAGCGACCTCTAAACCTCTAAATCTTAGGAACAACTCTTACCTTCCTAAGTTGGGCCTGCAACCCAAGTTTGGTAAAGCAGCCTTGTTTTTTATTGAGAGGAACCTTTAACCCACTCTGTCTTAGCAGAGACTCTAACTCCTCTAAAGGTTGGGAGTGGGTTGGGCCCAGTTAGGTTGGACCCAGTCCCATCCTTCACCCGGGTATATGCACCCCACTTACCCAAAGTCAGCCAAATGGTACAAGCAGATGATTTTCCTTTGGGTTGGGGGTCTTTTCAGTACCATTCTCTCAGGGTTTGCCAGAAAGATATTACCAGAAAGGTGTCCTGAACCAGACCCCAAGAGAGGGTTATTGAATCTTACACAATAAAGAATTCAGGGTGAGTCTACAGTGCAAAGCAAAAGCAAGTGTACTAAGAAAATAAAGTGGGAAAATAATGGTTACTCCACAGACAGAATAAGGCATTCCCAAAAGTAAAAGGAGGAATGCATTCACCCTAGGTACAATGCTTGTTTATATATAGAATTAAAGGAAAGACAATGGGAAGATATGCTCTGCTGGAAGGATTTGTGATAAAAGGCTGATTTTCTTAATTACTATAAAAATTGATATTATTATTTTTAAAGCAAAATTAGGAATGCTTCTGTTTTTAAGATACTGAGATATCAGGACACTTCTAAGTCTGGGTCTGTTTAGTTATCAGTCTGTTACTTTGACCTAAACATATAGAGGCTAGGGATAACTAACTTTCCGGGAATGCAGCCCAGCAAGTCCCATCCTCATTTTTCCTAGCCCTCACTCAAGATGGAGTCACTCTGGCTCAAATGTCTCTGGTAAATACCAGAGGGATTTGAAAATATAAATTTTACCATATGTCCTTGTTCAGATATTTTATTCTACTCATTAGGTTCACTGTGATAAGGAGGTTTTATGGGCCTAAAGAGTTCCAAACGTTTGTTTCATTTGACTACAGTAATCTCTTCACATTCATTGCTACTGATCTGTGAAATCACATGATCCAATTATAAAGAGAGAAATTTATTTAAAGTTTTATTTCTCAAAAAATGTTACATGTTCAATAATGAAATGCTCTTGATAGAATTTCATCTATCTATAATAGTAAGCCTCTATCTATAATGGTTCATATTCCAAAGGTATCTTAATTTATTGTATCCCTATAGTTTGATCCCTCAAATAAAGATTTTTTTAATAAAAGTCTGTAATAAACTCAAGCCATTAATGTCATACATTATTTAGCCCCAATTATTATAATGGCATCCATGAGCTTTCTTTGCTCATTATTTTTATGCATGCTTAAAAACAGCAAGCAAATGTACTATCTTGTCCTCTTATTGTCAAATCCACAGAGCTATGCAAAGTTGTTCTGAGTGTGTGCTTGGCAGGCAGCCTTCGAGACCTGCAGAGAGTCTCCTGGTGATTCCGTGGGTGGCAAGCTTTGTTGTGACTCAGGCTCTAATGGAAGTACTTCTCAAAAACAGCCTAATCATGTTTGTTTTTCCCAGCAAAATGATTACTGTTAACAATAATATATTACATAGTTTCAAACAGCTAGAAAGAAGATAGTGAATGCTCCCAATACAAAGAAACGACAAATGTTTGAGATGATGGATGTGCTAATTATCTTGATTTTATCACTATACAATTATATGTATCATATTACTATTACCTCAGAAATATGTACAATTGCTATATGTCAATTAAAAAGAAAGAAAAATCAGTTACATTATAATCTTTTTCTGGCTCAGAATGCTGAAGTGTGAATGGTGTGCCACTGGATAAGATAGTTCCAGATAGCTATGTGTAATAGAGATAAAAACAAGTATGGCATTCAGTTCCACACCTCTTTTTCCAGAAAGGTGAACACAATTATGAAACAGGAAAACTAAGAATAAAAGGTATCTTCTTCCAAGGAGAGACAATTACATCTTAGTTATTTATCAAAACATAGATAAAGAAACAGTCATGAAATGGAGTAGCATTTTGGATTTGGCATTGCGTTAGGCATGTGTTTATGAGCTAATGCCAAGCTCTCTGAGCCTTTGCTTCATTTATCAACCGGGGTCTTAGAAAGATAAATGAGATATATGTTCATTGTAAAACACTATAGGAAAGTAAAATATTATTATGTGGCCAATGTTTCTTTCAAACGGACTAAACTTCTAATAGTCTATTTTTCTAGATTCTTTGCACTGACCTCCCTCTTCTGAGAGTATTTCCCTTAAAAAATAGTATTTGTAAATTTTTATCCTGCCTCCTTGAAATGTAAATAACTTTTAAAGCCTTTAGCCAGTTTACAACCCAGGACTGTCTCTTTCAAGGACCTGGGGGCCATCTCTTTGAAATGTAATCATCAAGGAAGGTAGGCCCCTGTCTACCAGTCTTTGTAAGAAGAGAGGAGCCTAACTTCCCTAGTTGCCTTACTCCATGTTGTAACATTCCCTTCTTTCATGAAGATAAGAGAAAGTTTACTTTTCCTTTGGCTAAGGCAATTAGCAAACACAGATGACCTACAATCTCCCAAAACTCATATTACAACTCTGAAAACTCTCCTGCCCTTTCTTTTAGTGAAATTGAGTTTAGGTGGCATGCTGGTGGTTCTCTCTTCTTTATTAAAACAGTCTTGAATAAAGTCTTCTTCACTTGTTTAATTTTATCTGGTTCAATTTTTACTCTGAAACACGCTAACAGAATTTCAATGCGCTTACCATACAAAACACAGCACTGAACTTTAGTGGTCTTTCTTATTTGCTGAAAAATGACCCAAAAGCCGAGTAAAATATTAATATTGCTCACAAGAAAGGTAGGTCTTTCTCAGCAAATCTCACTGAACACAGTGTGATTCACAAAGCTCTAGCTCTGCACAATGAAGCTGTAAAAAATGGCTTCTTTTTTGGGAGGCCGAGACGGGTGGATCACGAGGTCAGAAGTTCAAGACCAGTCTGGCCAAGATGTTGAAACCCCGTCTCTACTAAAAACACAAAAATTAGCTGGGCGCAGTGGCACGTGCCTGTAATCCCAGCTACTCAGGAGGCTGAGGCAAGAGAATCACTTCAACCTGGGAGGCGGAGGTTGCAGTGAGCTGAGATCACGCCACTGCACTCTAGCCTGGGTGACAGAGTGAGACTGTTGCAAAAAAAAAAAAAAAAAAGCCTTCTTTTAATGACACACATCATCCTAGTAACATTTATTCACTTTTTATCATTAAATCCTTTTCTTGCCAGAAAAAGCTTCCAGAAGCAACACTTAAATGTCATTAATTAAAAGTAAAAAGGTAATAAAATTGTAAGATAAAATCCATCAGTAACAAGAAGTAAGCAATAACAGGAGAATAAAACCCTGGAAAGAGTATAGACCAGACAAACTCTCTTAAATAGGATTACTTCTTCATAAAGACATTTTAATAGTTATCGTATCCTTGTGTATTATAAATACTCTGATAATCTTATATTTACTTTTATAATTTTTAGAACTTTAGCTTATGTTTCTATAATGCATATGGCATAGTTCAAAAATGTAAACACATGTATATTTTATTTTATTTTATTCAGTTATTTTTTAGAGACAGGGCTTCACCATATTGGTCAGGCTGGTCTCGATCTCTGAACCTCAGGTGATCTGCCCGCCTCGGCCTCAAAGTGCTGGGATTACAGGCGTGAGCCACCATGCCTGGCCCAACACATGTATATTTTAAATAAACACATGTAACACCCACACACACACACACACGCACACATGCACACATGGATGCTTGTAAACTTGCTTCCACTTTTTCTTTTCTACGGTATCTAACCTGAATCTTTTTGGTAATGCATAATAGATTGATGTTTCTATGTAGTAGTAAAAATAAGTTGCCAAAATTTATTGCTTAAAACAGATTTAATTATGTCAATACTATATCAGATTGGGATTAGCAAAAATAAAAACAAAAGTGTTTCTAAATTATAAGGTATATTCTTTATTTACAGTAGAAAAAGTCAATGTTTCTGGCCTTTTGAAATTAACGATATACATTGGTCCAATAGAAACACCAATTTCACTTAATGAAAGTGTGGCTACTTAAGCAGCACCCAGATTAATATAAGTAAAATGTGTACCCTTAAGAGGATTCACTGACTATGACCAATCCTTTTCAACACAGATCTGAGTCATGTTTGTCCTCATTGAGTGTGATAGGTACAATGCCATTGAGGAACTGTATAATTCATTAAATCATGTTTACTAACATTAGCAATGTATATATTGTATGCCTTTTTATAGTTTTACTAAGAGAAAAAAAATCTTTGAGTACATCACAAATTTGATATAACTGGTGAAATAAAAGTCTCAGAAAGCAACGTGACCATGCAAATGAAGAGATTCTCCCTCTTCTACTTCCTGCTATACCACAAAACACCCCCCCACACACACATTCTTGCCCCTCCATGAACTCAAAATGTACTTATCTGAATGCTAAAGAGTGTATAAACAATGCTACAGCTAAGAATATTACAATATGTGACAATTGAGACAGCTTTCTTTTTTAAAAAATATAAGTCAAGGATACAAAGAGCTTTCATTTTTTTTTTTTGCAAATATTTAACTGATTTAATATTTAGTATTTGCAAATATTTAATTAGGTGCCAAACTACCCTTTAAATGATTTGAAAGGTGTCCATAACTCTGAAGCAAATCCAAAGAAAATCTCTACACCTAAGCCTTGTTGCTATAACTTAAGAAGTTTCCAAAAATAAAAATAGTAATTTCCCCTTTTTGGTTTTCATAGAAATTGTACCTATATCAAACAAAAGTTTGGTGACATATAACTTTATTTTGTAATATGATCGTGATCACAAAAGCTCCATGGGACAAATATTTTTAATTATGTGGCCTTATTTGGAGAGATGAGGCAACAATAGACATTGATTGAGGATGAGAGGAACCTCAATGACAATTCACTGTCATGAAGACTACATGTGAAATTCCTGAGAAACCATGGGGATCAAAGTTACCCATAATATCAGTATCTTAATTATAAAATTCAGTGTAGCAAACTAATTGAAAACAGGATTCCTGAAGTCAGAACAACCTGGGTTTGGGTACAGATTCACTATGAGCTAAGTAATTTAAGTTCACTCATTTGACAATTGTATAGCCATGACAGTGTATATTTAATGTATAGGTTTGCTGTAAGGAATTATAAGATAGTGCATAAAATGTACTTTTGTGCATCACCTGGAATAAACTAAGACACAATAAACAGCAAATACTATTAAAATCATCTTCTCTAGTAATTCACACAAAACTACCCAATCTTTTGTCTGTATTTTAAAAAACATAAATCTACCAGGTTTAAATTTGTATTCTATTTTTTCAGTTAATTATTTTTTGTTTTTGCTTTATATAATTTTTGCATCATTCTCTTTTTAATTTATTATTCCATATAGGAAAAAATGCTTCTTGGTTATTCATTATATTCTGATAGTCTAGTAGTGATTGAGGATAAAATAACGAGCAAAATCAACACGGTCTCTGCTCTTATAGAACTGACAATTTAGTAAAAAAGGTAAACATAGCTACAAAATTCTTACAAACAGCTATAACATTCCAACTGTGGCAAGGGTCCTCAAAGAGTCAAAGGTGGTGTGAACTGTCCTAGTCAGAAAGATAGTGTGAACTTTTCCCTGCAAAATCATGCTGATGTGAGAGCTAAAGGATGAATAGGAATTGCCTAAGTTAAATTCACGAAACAAATCACCTCAGCAAAATCCCTAGGGGCAGAGAATATGAGCATGTACAGTTATCTGTTTCTTTGATTTAAATCCAAGAACAATAACAGGATTTTAATAGACCTTTGTTTTAAAAAGATCTTGCAGTTACATGTGGAGAATAGATCCATAGGCATTGACATACAAAGAGACCAGTTAGAAAGCTGTTACAATAATCCAAATGAGATGATATCATAGTGAAGCTAAGTTGGTGGAAAACTGGGAGAAAGGCCTATGGGTCTGAGGATTATCTAGTAGATAACAGGAACCAATACAGTAATTGATTGGATGTGTGACAGGCTAAGGGGTAGGGTAAGACAGAAATCTAACAGCAAGCTTTTGAAAACTTGTAAATGATAGTGCCATTTTCTGAAGTAAGAAACATTTGATAAGAATCATATTTGTTCACTACCATCAAGTTGAGTCAGAACCTGCCCTGAATATGTAAGAAATGTCAAGTAGCATGATACTATGATCTTTATAGTGATAATTTTTAATTATTGTATTTTGTTCCATTGATTGTATATATATTTTGTTTATAATTAAGAATTGCTGAATAATTAAACTCTGTTCAGGTTTTCATTAAAATAAATATTGTTACTGATCAGCTTTGTGCCATAGGTTACTCTTTGTTTCAGCTTATTTAGCATACTTGAAAGAGAAATCCTGGCCCAGCCAGTATTAAAACTTTTATTGCACTTAAAATTTCCAAATAGTTTTCCAAAATATTGTAATTATTTATATTGCCACTAGAAAAATATAGATGTACATGTTTAATTACTCTCTATACCCAAGACAAGCCAAATAAACCACACTTGCTATCCCATCATACAGTCTGTATTAAGGGAGATAATAAATCTCTCCATAGCCCAGTCTGAAGCAGGTCTTCTAAGATTTCTGAGTGCTTACCATTTCTTTCCCCAGACTAATTGCAAGTAGTAATATCTCTGTTTTCAGATTAAGCTCTTCTGGCAGCATGGCCTCCCACTCTAGCCCCTACTGAGTAATCAGGCACAACTACAATATTTTACTCAAAGTTGAAGCCATAATCCTATTTAATTCTTACTAAAACACTTGTCCCTTAAAAAAATGTTGAAATTAAAAATTTAAATCAGGAAGCAAATTTAAATAATGTATATAATTTATACGCTGTATATTTGCATAGTTATATATTACATATAACTATATTATATATTTATATATTAGTATATACACTGTTCTCACATATACACATGTGCATAAATATGCGTATATGTACTTCTATATATTAGATGTGTACACATATGTATAAATGTGTGTATGTGTGTGTGTATTTTTTTTTCCTGAAATACAGTCTCACTACCCAGAGGCAAATAATGTTAACACATTTTTTGTGCCTTTCAAATATGTTTTTGATACTTGAATTTTATTTTTGCTTCCCAATTTTATTAACACAAAAAAATCATATTATGCCTACTGTTAATTTAATTTTTTCATTTCTAAGAACACTTGGCATATGTTAGCATATATTATTAGTTAGCACTATTCTTTCTGTAGTAAAGAAGACCTTCTTTTCCTTATATATTGTCAATGTTTGTTCTATTGGTCATTTATCTTTTAACCTTTATTGTGATTTCATCCTTCTGTTGTTACAGAGTTTTTAATTTTTATGAAATAAGTGTATTAATCTTTTCTTTTAGATGTCCAGATTTGTGATAATTAGCAATGAAAATATAAATACATTAATGTCTTTGGGTATTGATTTTCTTGCTTGTTTAATGAGTTAACAGCAACAAGATATTTCTTCTCAGCTCAAATATTACATAATTCTTCACAAACATTTCTACTTTGGTCCCTTTCAGCTGGATTATTTCTCTGAGAATCAAGGCTTATAGAGAAAACTTTCACTTAGTGGAATAAACCACCATTCACTGGAAATACCCTTGAAAACAAAACTTCAGTTGTATCCTGTTCCCATTCTTTGCCAAAGGCATTAGTATGTGGAAATTTCCAAATCAAAAGATTACATTCTGCCTTAAAATTAAATCAATGTTCATGATATTGTGATTCCAATAGAAAAGAGTATTCCAACTAGAAGGAAAGTTCTTTCTGATGGCTGTGTTTTCTCCTGTCCAACAAGAATTTCTATTTGTTAAATCTCACCAAGCAATTCCTCTATTATGTATTTTGTAAATTATTCCCCATAACTTTTCTGTACTTTTAATTTTTTGTGGGTATATAGTATGTGTACATATTTGTGGAGTATATGAGATATTTGTATACAGGCATACAATGTGTAATGATCACATCAGCATAAATGCATTTACCCTTTCTTTGTGTTACACACTCCAATTATACTCTTTTAGTTATTTTAAAATATATAATAAGTTATTGTTGGCTATAGTTACCTGTTGTTCTGCCAAGTACTAGATCTTATTCATTCTACCTAACTATATTTTTGTACCCATTAACCATCTCCACTTCTCTGCCCCCTACTATACTTCCCAGCCTCTGGTAAACATCCTTCTACTATCTCCATGAGTTTGATTGTTTTAATTTTAACTCCCACAAATAAATGAGAACATGAGAAGATTGTCTTTCTATTCCTGGTTTATTTCACTTAATATAATGTCCTCCGGTCCCATCTATGTTGTTGCAAATGACAGGATCTCATTCCTTTTTATAGTTAACAGTACTCCATTGTATATATGTACCATGTTTTCTTTATTCATTCATCTGTTGGTGGACATAGCTTGCTTCAAATCTTGCCTATTGTGAATAGTCCTGCAATAAACACTGGAGTCCAGATATTTCTTTGATATACTGATTTTCTTTGTTTTGCGTATACCTAGCAGAAAGGTTGTTGGATCATATGCTAGTTCCATTTTTAGATTTTTAGGAACCTCCCAACTGTTCTCCATAGTCATTGTATCAAGTTACATTCCCCTCAAAAGTGTATGAGAGTTCCCTTTTATGCAAATCCACGTCAGCATTCATTTTTCCTATCTTTTGGATGAAAGCTATTTTAATTGGGGTGAAATGATATTTCATTGTAGTTTTTATTTGCATTTCTCTGATAGTCAATGATGCTGAACACATTTTTATATACCCATTTACCATTTGTGTATCTTCTTTCGAGAAATACCTATTCATATGTTTTGCCCATTTTTACTTTTTAAATTTTCATTTTACTTTTTTATTTTTATTTAACTTTAATTTCAGGGGTACGTATGCAGGTTTGTTATATAGGTAAACTTGTGTTATGAGGGTTTGTTGTACAGATTATTTCATCACCCAGGTATTAAGCCTAGTATCCAGTAGTTATTTTTCTTGACTCTCCCTCCTCCCACCCTTAACCCTCCACCTTTTTGTAGACCCCAATGTGTGGTGTTCCTCTCTATGTGTTCATGTGTTCTCATCATTTAGCTCTCACTTGTGAGAACATGTGGGTATTTGGTTTTCTGTTCCTGTGTTTGCTAAAGATTATGGCCTTCAACTCCCCCTGTTTTCCTGAAAAACATATGATCTTGCTCTTGTTCTTTTTAATAGCTTTTGTCCATTTTTTAATCAGATTGTAAGATTTTTTTTTTCTATTGACTTGTTTGAGTTCTTCATATATTCTGGTATTTTATGTTGTTTGTAGCTATCATAAATGAGATTGCTTTCTTCATTCCTTTTTTAAATTGTTCATTGTTGGAATACAGAAATGTTACTGATTTTGGTATGTTGATTTTGTATCCTGAAACTTTACTGAATTTGTTTATCATTTCTAATAGTTATTTTGGTGAAGTCTTTAGTTTTTTTTTTCAAATATAAGATCATATCATTTGCACCCAGGATAATATGTCTTCCTTTCTTATTTGGATGCCCTTTATTTCTTTCATCTGACTGGTCCAGCCAGAACTTCCAGTACTATGTTGAATAAGTGGTGAAAGTGGGCCTCATTGTCATCTACCAGATCTTAGAGCAAAGGCTTTCAGGTTTTCCCTACTCAGTATGATACAACTTGTGGGTCTGCCGTATACAGCTTTTATTGTATTGAAGTTTGTTCTTTCTATCTGCAGTCGTTTGGGCACTTTTTTCATTAAGAGATATTTAATTTTATCAAGTGCTTTTTTTTTAGCATCAGCTGAAATGATCATATGCTTTTTGCCCTTCATTCTGTTGATAAGATGCATCACATTGATTTGTGTATGTTGAATCATTCTTGCATCATTGGGATAAATCCCATTTGGTCACGATGAATGATCTTTTAAATGTATTTTTAAATTTGGATTGCTTGTGTTTTGTTAAGGATTTTTGCATCAACATCCATAGGTAATTTTGACCTGTTGTTTTCTTTACTTGTCTTTCCCTGGTTTTGGTGTTAGGGTAATACAGGCCTCATAGCTTGAAGAATTACCTCCTCCCCTATTTTTTAGAATAGTTTTAGTAGAATCAGTATTCTTTAAATGTTTAGCAATATTCAGCAGATAAGTGATCAGTTCCTAGGCTTGTCTTTGCTGGGAGACATTTTACTTCAGCTTTGATCTCATTACCTGTTATTGTTCTGTTTAGGTTTTGGATCTCTTCATGGCTTAATCTTGGTAGGTTGTATGTATCCGTCACTTCTAAGATTTCAAGTTTAGCAGCATATAGTTGCTTTTAGTAGCCTCAAATGATCCTTTAAATTTCTGTGTTATTGGTTGGTAACGTCTCCTTTTTCTCTTCTGATTTTATTTAGTTGGATCTTCTCTCTGCTTTTCTTAGGCTAAAAGTCAATTTTTTAATCTTTTTTTCCAAAAAAACTTTTCATTTTATTGATCTTTTATATTGTTTCTTGTTTCAATTTCATTTATTTTTCTCTAATTTTTATTTTTTCTTCTGCTAGCTTTGTGTTTGGTTTGCTTTCACCTATCTAATTTTGTAAGATATATCATTAGGTAGATTATTGAAAGTTTTAGTTTTTTTTTTTTTTTTTTTCACTTTTAGGCACTTACTGCTATAAACTTTCCTCTTAGTACTGCTCCTAAAGGTTTTGATATGTTGTGTTTCCATCTTTATTTGTTTGAAGAAATTTTTAAATTTGCTTTTTAATCTCTTCAATGACCCACTGGTCATTCAGGAGCATAGTATTTAATTTTTATTTATTTGTATAGTTTCCAAAATCCCTCCTAATTAGGGAGAAGGATTCAAGGAGTCCCTTCCTAAAGTGTGAGCTGCAGTGCCTGGGGTTGAAGGAGGGCTAATGCAAGCACCCCCTTGAAAGCCCCAGCTGGTGTCTCTCTACGTCATGTTCACCCCAAGTCCACTGGTTCTGAGCTCAACACAGTACAAGGTCTTGCCCAGGAATTGCAGTCCTGTGACCTAGCGTGTCTTTCAGGTTAATTTGGACCCCAGAGCCCTTTCCCCCATAGTAGCAGGGCTTGCCAGAGCTCAGGTTCCAACATTGAGATAGACTATTTGCCTCTGGCTAGGGCTGGTCTTAATGCTCCTTCAATGGGCACTGGCTGAGTTCTGCCCTGTGCTGCTTTTGGCTGGGACAGGGCAGCACCAAGTTACAATGTAAAGTCCCACAATCACTGTGCTGTCCCTTTCCTAAATGCACAGATACTCTCTCCAGGCCACTTAGCCATTGTTGCTGCTGGGGAATGGCAGAATGGTGGTGTCAGCAATTCAAGACTGCCTTTCCTACACTCCTTTGTGCCTCCTTCCTTAGCATGATGTTATAAACAGGTAAAGTGATCACTCACCCGATTTTTAGTTCTTATGAATGTGCTTTTTTGTGTGTGGATAGTTATTCAATTTGGTGTTTCTGCAGAGGCAATAATCATTGTAGGCCTCTATTTGGCTATCTTCTTCCATCTCCTTACCTATACTGCTTTTTACAAAACTAAAGAAAAGAACAAATGTGAACATAAGCAACTTCTCAGTCATGATTTTTTACCAGGTCTAGATGAGTTGTTTTAGATAATATAAATACAAAACAACAATCTGTTATCTCCAAATTCATATTTCCTTTTTCCCCTAAGATATCAGGATCAGAGTATCTTAGATGCAAGATGATGATTACATCACATAAATATAATAAATTCATAATATGTGTGTGCGTGTGTATGTGTGTGTGTGTGTGTGTAATCTGTTTAGCTGTACTCTGTTGTCAACTTGCAAACTGGTTACATTTAAAAATGAAGTTTTGAGCTAAGGATATATTTTCTTAAAAACAGTGATTAGAAGACTCCATTTAACATACAAAGTATATGAAAGAAAAACAGTTAAAGGAATGGTAAGGATGAGAATGTGGATCCTGGGAAATTAAGGAGCAGTGAGATAAGATGTTTTTCCCTCTTAGCCCTTCTGTTTTGCATTCGTCTCATTTTTGCTGCTCAGGATTATCAAGGACTGCAATTAAAGAAAATGAGTAAAGAAGTTTAAGATAATTTGAGAAATACAAGTCAAGACCTTTACATGTTTATTCTATTTCATAATTCTAAGTTGGCAATAGGCAGATGTAGTACCCAAAAATAATGATGTGCTTTTTTTATTTCTCTTTTCTCCCTCATTTCTCCCTTTTCTATCTGTTTGCTCCATTTGCAGCAAGTCAGATCAAAATTCTAATTTACTGGGATTACAGCAAGGTAAGAAGTAAGCACTAGGCTAATGTACATGTGATAGTGTAGAGTGAGAAACTGCATCTGCTTGGGAGAGGATTTGCAGTAATTAGGAGACAAGCGAGCAAAAAACAGAGTTTGCAAAGCAGAGAGGAGAAACCTGAGTGGGCTCTTTTTCTGCAGTGCATAAAGGCAAGTGTTCCCGAAGTCTTACAACATAGAATTTTAAAAGTAGCTTTAAGTGTATCTTGTGCAACAGTTTACTAAATTCAATAATTTCTTTGGAAATTTTCTTACAAGTTAGCATTAAAAGTGTCATATGACACTTTCTCAGTAGGAGTTATTCTCTCAGTAGCAGCAAGGGAGGCAGGTTGAGCACATGGGCTGTGGAGACAGATGGTTTTGTTTGAACTCCTGATCCCATTGCCAACAGGACCCTCGACAAGGCATTGAATTTCTTTGTATTTCAATCTCCTCGTAATCACAACCTCTACCCAAAATGGACAAAATAATAAAGTATGTTAAATATCAAATCTACAAGCTTATGTAAAGTGATTAGGACATCCTAGCACCTACCTAAATCTTGGTAAATCTCACCTATTATTAACTGTAATTAGATGGAAAGTGGCATTTATTGAACTAAAACTGTTTCCACTGGAAAATCTAACTAGTTTCTTTTAAACATTGACAATAATTGTTGGCAAAAGATGGAAAACACATCTATGTAGCTCATAATTATACCACTACCTTTCTCTTTTAATCCTGCCCCAAATTTAAATTATAAAATTTTCACCTTCAAGAGTCATTACCAGTTTGCTACATCCCTGATTAATATACATATATTATTAAAATAGTAGTTGCCTTCAACCTACTCCTGGTGCCGGAACACTTTTGTGTTCATTGGTGAAATATAGTAAATGGATAGGTCAGTGTGATGGGTATTGCACCTATAGTCAAACCCACATCACAAAATCTAGTTGATTGTCTACCCATCATTATAACAGCTTCTACTTCAAAAAAAAATCAAGAACTAGAAAAGCATAAGGAAAAGATTTTCATGTTTTCCTTAGGATAATCTTGTTTTTTGTTTTGTTTTGAGACTGAGTCTTGCTCTGTCACCCAGGCTGGAGTGCAGTGGTGTGATGTTGGTTCACTGCAACCTCTGCCTCCTGGATTCAAGTTGTGCTCCTGCCTCAGTCTCCCAAGTAGGTGGGATTACAGGCACCCATCAACATGCTTGGCTAATTTTTGGATTTTTAGTTGAGATGGGGTTCATCACTTTGGCCAGGCTGGTCTCGACTCTGACCTCAAGTGACCCACCTGCCTTGGCCTCCAAAAATGTTGGGATTATAGGCATCAGCCACCGCACCCGGCCTTCTTAGGATAATATTATTTTGCTGATGTTTACTTTCTCATAAAGACTCATGGTCTACAATGATAGTTCACATAAATGGCTGAATCAGCATTTAAAATGTCACCAATGGGCTGGGCATAGTGGCAACCATGGTGCAACCGCCTCTCTACAAAAACATACAAAAAATAGCTGGGTGTGGTGGTGTGTGCCTGTAATCTGGATTACTGCGCAGGCTGGGGTGGAGGGATCCCTTGAGCCCACGAGGTTGAGGCTGCCACGAGTCAAGATCATGCCGTTGCACTCCAGCCTGAGTGAGAAAGTGAGACCCTGTCTCAGGAAAAAAAAAATACATTTATATATATATATATATATATATATATATATATATACACACACACACACACACACACACACACATATATATACACACACACACACACACACACACATATATATATATACACACATACATACACACACACACATATATCACCAGTGGCTTAGGGCATACATACAACTTGGTACCAGGAACAATGTTATACGTATATTGGTATATACGACCATACCAATATCAATATATCAAATATATAATGTAATAGATTCTAGTCAATTATACATAGAAAATATGGATAAAAATAACTATACTGTTACTTATAATCAGAATTAAATATGGGTTTCTTCTTTGATGATATGAAGAACTCAGGGAAGTGAGGCATTTAACTACCGTTCTTCTCTTCTAGTGGAAAAACCAGCTTGTCTTTGCCACTGACACAACTTGTGACACATTTGGCAAAAAATATAAACATATTATGTCTCTTGTATGGCCATTACCACCATTACCTCACTGCCCACATGTCACTAATTATGTCTCTCTTAAGTGTATTCTTTTATCATTAGCTTACTAAATTTTTATTTAAGTTTACAAATTAGAGCTGAAAATTCACAACTTTCAGTTTTTAAGAGATAAGACTCCAAACCCTGACTAGTAAAACTCTAAGATTTCTGAGAGAACAACTGGTCTTCTCAGGTGATAGTTTATAAGGGCCTGACATGGCATCTAATAAATGACAGGCAGTTCTTGAAAGACTTGACTTTTTTCAGGAATTATTGTGGAACCAACCACACATTTATTGGAGCCATTGTGCTATTTTTTAGACCAGGCTATGTTCTTGTTCCTCCTTTTTTTTCTTTGTAGCACAATTTAAGGCTCAATTTGATACCATTGCTTCTTTTAAAAAGACACCTTCCAATCTATCCTTTGAAGCTCTTTCCTAGAAGCAGCTGTGATTTATGAAAATGCCTGTTCAACCTTGTTCTTGTCTGCCCTCAAAGATAGGCATGAAGGGTCAGTTCATTTTAACTATTGTAATACGGTTTTTAAGGAAAAACTAATGGGATATTCTAAAAAATAAAAATAATTTAAAAAAGCATAATACAAACATATATACATTACGATATCCAAATGGTGTGAAAAACTTTCATGTAATTCTCTAACTTGGGAGCAAATTTCTGTATAACTCTGCATTTTATCTTTCAATGCAATGCTTTTCATTTGACTTCTGTAGATGCTATAAAAATGCCTTCGTAACCAGGTGACAGGAGCAGGGCTGCAGGGCTTTTCCGAAGAGCTCACTGTTCCCTGATTTGATGTGTTTTCCCAGGTCCTTAGGCCTCACTCATTCAAGAATGGGAAGGGGGCCCAGGTGGTGCCCTGAGCTCGTTCAAGTAAGTATTGGACCCAGAGAGTTTTGCAGAAGCGATTTATTAGGCAGAAAGAGAGAGAGAAAGAGAAAGAGTAAGAGAGCGAGCGTGCGAGCGCTCCCAGGCTGTCATGGGAGGGGATTCAGAGATGGAGTCCACACAAGTAGAGAGAGAGAGAGAGAAGGCTGAGAGAGAGAGAGAGGAGAGAGAGAGAGAGAGAGGGGCTCCCACGCTGCTGTGGGAGGGGATCCCAGAGAGGGAAATCCCTGTAGGTAAAGGAGTAGGGGGGATTTTAACCCTGGTGTTACTACCGCCCCATTTAAGTTCCCGTCCAGTGAGAGGAGCTTTTCCAAATTTTCTCTGGAGTGATTGATCTTTGACTCTGATACAGGATTGGTTGCCTGGCCTGCAATCAAAGTCTCCTCCCTTGGAGCTTTTGGCAGGCTTTCTGAACAAAGGAAGTTCACCTGGGCTGTCTACCTAGCCCCAGTGCCAGGGAAAGCTAGACAAAGAACTCTAGGTTTCCAGATGGGGAGGTGGATGGAAGTATGGTACTGGGAAGTTCTTGTATTTGAAACCACGCCCCTTGTGAACTCGGGAAGAGAAGTTAACATAGTCCCTCACTTTCTCCATTATCTGACACTACAGTATTATTGATCAGAGCCCCAGCTGCTGGATTCCAAGATCCATTCACATATCTGGGCTGAGGCAATTCTCCCTTTGCTGATGACTGAGCATAACAGGGAAACTGAGGCAAGTTCATTCATTGGAGTTGCAGGACTCTTCTAACAGAGACCTGTGGCTTGAAGAACCTCCAAAAGCTTTGATAAACACCCGAGAACTACACTGCAACCTAAGACTCTTTCATTTCAACTTCTTTCCTTCTCCTTCTTTTTCACGTCAGACCTGCTTTGTGGTCTAACAGCTTTCCCAGTACCACCCCACTATGACCTTTTAATTTGCCCCCACAAGTATTTCCCCCAATAAAGATTTTGAATGTTTTCCCTCTCACATTAGAACTTGCTTCTCAGGAACCTAAACTTGCATATGCCTTCATGAAAACTGTTTATTCCTACTCTGAAAAAAAGAATGTTAGTGTATATAAACACATGTGGCATGAGTAAAAAGACAAAAAAAAATATGTAGGATATTTTAGTGGGAGAAAATTATATTTAATCTTACATATTCTAGGAAATGGATCAGAGGTTTTGTTGATACATTTCTATTAAATATTCTAGGAACCATATTTATTAATGTTTAGTGACCATGCATGCATAGACTAATTATAGTTTAGAAAAGGTTTGTTAACACAGACCTGACAATTTTATAGCAGTCTTTGTAGAAACTGAGGCCACGTAACATGAGATTAAAAAAACTACCTGTCCTTGTCTTTGGGAAATGTACATAAAATAGCTCGTTAGGAGAAGAAGATCAAAAGTGCCCCTAAAAACTGCAGTTTTCATTATCACAGGTTTTATCTTTATTCTGTCACTACTGCTACCTGAACTAATCCACACTATTTTTCCAACTAAACTTTTGTTTCTTATCTGAACCACAAACTGTTCAGAAAGAGGAAGAGAAGCAGAAATTGACAAACCACAGTAAAGTGATATCCTATCTGGAAAGTTTAAAACCACTCTACTTTCTGTTTCAATTACTAATGACAAGCTGGGCATAAAACATGCCATAGAAAATGTCACTTGCTGGATTAATTTGATTCACCTCTGTTGAAAAACTATAATGGTCTCTATCAGGATTCTAGCTGCTGCTTAGAGAAAATGTAAATTAAATAGTTCTGGTTCTAAGCATATTTATAATCCCAAAATAAAATCAGTTAATGAACAAGAAGATATAACTATCTCAATGAAGTTAAAAAGTAGAAAAGGAGCAATTTGTATAATGACCCACCACATATGATCACAATAAAGAAAGCACAATAATATTATATGAAATAAATTCTGGACTTTTAGAAAATGTATAGAAATTTCTCTTAGAATTGATGGAAAATATATCAATGAGGAATGGAAATAATTCCACCCTGAGGAACCAGAATGAGTAAATGAAAAAAATCTAGGAAACTTTGAGATGTGTTTCTAGAAGATCAAATAAGTTTAATTGGACTGAAGTGAAGGCTTGTGAAGAGTGCTTTTAGGAAATAATAGTTAAGAAGATAGTTAAATAGGACTTATGAAAGACATTGAGTGTCACAGTGAAAAATGTATTAATTAGTGCTTGACAGACAGGATGAAGCATTTTCTGGCTGCATATGAGGTAAGTGATTATCTTACAGCTAGGGCTGCTGAGAATTGAGCATGTACAACAGGTTTCAGGGAACTTTCTTCATAAGAAGTTATTGTACATTTCAGGGTTTGTTTCCTTTTAAATGTTTGATGAGATCTTAAACTAGCCACCAGTGCATTCCTTTCAGTCCCAAAAGATGTTTTGTTTGCCGGAAAGTATGCTTTAAAATATTTTTACAAGATGGCAATATTTTAAAATTGCAAATTATAATATAAAATATGAAATTCTGTCTTCTCTTCAAGTGAAAGATAATTAGAAGGTATTATAACACTTAGCCAGCATTCATCAATGATAGCACTCAGTGAAGCTGACTTGAACTTCCCCTTTGAATAAGGAATATGCTACAGTACAGCTTGCCAGTTTCCACCTAATTGCTCTGGCAATGTACTTTATGTGCCTACTTTTATGGACATTAAACCCCCTACATCAGACAATAGAGATTCAATTATGTTTCCTAACATATGAGCTTCAGATGTATGGGTCTAAATTGAAACAGGGCTGAGGGATATAAGAACATTTTTCTTTTCTTTTCTTTTCTTTTCTTTTTCTTTTCTTTCTTCATTTATTTTTTGAGACAGAGTTTCTCTCTTGTCACCCAGGCTAGAGTTCAATGGAGCAATCTTGGCTCACTGCAACCTCCGCCTCCCAGGTTCAAGCGATTCCCCTGCCTCAGCCTCCCAAGGAGCTGGGATTACAGGCATGCACCACCATGCCTGGCTAATTTTTGTATTTTTAGTAGAGACAAGGTTACACCATACTGGCCAGGCTAGTCTTGAACTCTGGATCTCAGGTGATCCACCTGCCTTGGCCTCCCAAAAGGCTGGGATTACACGCATGAGACACCACGCCCAGCCACATTTTACTTTTACAGTAGGGAGGACCTGAACTAAAATGATAAAAGTAGCAATGCAGAGTGGAGATTGAATGCCAAAGTTCAGAAGTCAAAAACATTTTCACCTCAGAAGACACAATTAAATATAATAGGTGAAAAAGTCAATAAAGCTGCAAAGTGGTGAGAACAATAAGCATATCTAAAATTTTGGATATTTGTTAAAAATGAAGAACTGGAGCTCAAGAAAAAAGTCAGAGATAAACATGAAGATTTGAAGACTGTGTAAAGGGAAGTGAAAGAGGCTAGTAGAGGAGATAAGATTTTCAAGTCAATGAATAATAAGTGGAAATCCAGAAGCAAATCTTTAGGAAATGTCTATATTTCAATCCCAAAGGGGCAGGGGTCGGAAAGAAAGACATTTAGAAAAAAAAAAAAAAGAGTGGTCAAGAAGGCAGGAAGAGAACAACTAGACCGTCAAAAAAACAGAGAAGGACCAGTGCGGTGGCTCAAGCTTGTAGTCCCTGCATTTTGGGAGACCGAGGCAGGTGGATCACTTGAGTCCAGCTGTTTGAGAACAGCCTGGACAACACGGTGAAACCTTGTGTCTACTAAAATTACAAAAAACTTAGCTGGCTGTGGTGACATGTACCTGTAGTCCCAGCTACTGAGGAGGCTGAGGTGGAGGCTCATTTGAATCAGGGAGTTGGAGGCTGCAGTGAACTGAGATCCTGCCACTACACTCCAGCCTAGGCCACACAGTGAGGAAAAAAAGAAAAGAAAAAGAAGAGGAACAGTCCAAAAGGAGTCACGATTTGTTAATGTTTCTGAAAAGGTTTTTTTAGCAAATTTTGCATTGTTATAAAGGAATATTGAAGGCTGGGTGATTTATAAGAAAATGAAGTTTATTTGGCTTATTATTCTACAGGCCATACAAGCAGCAAAGCATCAGAATTTGTTTCTGGTAAGGATCCCAGAAAGCTTCCAATCCTAGTGGAATGGAAAGGGCATCATCAGGCATCAGGTGGTGAGGGAGAAGGAAAGAAAAAGAGCGAGGGATGGGGTCCCATGCTCTTTTAAACAACCAGCTCTGCCAGAACTAATAAAACCAGAGTGCTCTCATTACCATAGGGTGGGTACCAAGCCATTCATGATGGATCCACCACCATGACCCAAACACCTCCCACCTGTCCTCACCTCCAACATCAGGATCAAATTTCAACGTAAGATTTGGAGAAGACAAATATGAAAGTATACCAGAGGTCAAGAGGAAACAAACTGAGGAAAGATACTACATTGAAGAAATAACAGCACCGCGTTTTATTTACCCTGTACCAATAGCTGAGGGAAATGTTATACATTCCTTCATCTCGTTTACCACAATCACATGAGTTAATGTTAGCATAACCCATTGTGTGAGGAATAGCGGTTTAGAGAGGTTAAGGAACACTTTTATTCCCAGAAGGAGAAAGCATGGATAATTACGCAAGAAAGATTTTTTACTATGGTCTAAAAGTAATGTTTATTACTTTTGCTCACATTTCATTGGCTCACATCTAAGTACAAAGGAGGTTGGTAAATGTGGTCTCAAAACAAAGGGAATGAATTTGGTGACCAGCTGCCAGTCTCTGCCACAAAGTGTAAAATAAAATATTTTGAAGCTCTCAGCAGTAGTTTTCAATCCTTTTTCATGAAAAAAAATTGTTTTTTTTAATTAATGGACAGCATTAATAGGCATTTTTCTTTTGCAAAAAGAAAACCAAATTGCAAGCTGTTATGCAATAATTCAAGCTAAACTACTCTGCACAATAATATAAAAGTTTGTCTTGATTGTGGGTTATGTTCCTAAAGTTTATTAAAATTTTGATTGGAGGTGGACAAGAGCCTGGGAGTACAAAATAACATTTACTTCCATCACTGCAGTAATCTAGAGAACATGAAAGTAAAAGTCAGGTTCAGAGTATCGCCATTGAGGGAGATAAACTGGCCTTTGCCAGCTGACAGCAGGAGAATGGACAATAAGGTGAGAGAGACAGAAGATTCACCCTGTAAAGAGTCATCACTTGTGGTATCCAGGAGAATTTATGGCCCCTGTCTGGCTCTAACATTTTCTTTTCTGAGTTGTAATTTCTTTCTGCTATCACTGAAGCTTTCACTGAAGTTTGGTTCAGAGTTACAGCTGGGACTAAGCAGAGTTTTGTAGAATTGAGGAAGAAATCTGTTCCAGTGTTTGCAGTGAAGAATTATGGGCAAACTGATGTCAGGCCAGGAAAGCATGTAGCTAGGCAACCTACTGAGGCCGGAGTAGGAACCGGGGCCCTTTCGCTAGTGATGGTAACATTTTGGTTCAGAAATACTTATGTGGTGGTGGAATTCGATATAAACTCTAAGCTTTCTTAAGTCACATAGCATCAAAAAGAGGCTGATTCTCTGATGGCAAATATTTAGGGGACATCGAAGTTAATACAATATGGAATGTACAAAAATTATTTCAGCACTATAATTTTAACTAAAATATTAACTACTCTAACAATTGTAGTTGATTTTTCTTGTGAGATTGGGCAACACATTTTATAGCTCTGACTATACTTACTCAAAATAATAGAATAATGCCTATTTTATACTTTGTTTTCTGGCAACATAAGGTGTATAAATCTCTGGAAACTCACTTTACAGTTATAAGGGGTAAGCATTCATACTGAAAAGCACAAATATTACTATATATTATTTATTGCCTAATGAAAGTTTAATTTTTTTCTAGCATACAATTTGATAGTTTCTCTAACGCTACATTGTTTACATAGGTGTATATATATACATATATATACACACACTTACATACCAACGTATAGCATTAAGAACATTTTTATGTTGAATAAAAAAATATTGCCTGTAAAAATTTTCATTCTTTCTCACTTTGTATATTAAAAAGTTTGCACAACCTTGCTATAAGGGAAAGGCTCAGCTCCACTGAATCACCAGACTAAATAGTGAAGGTGTTAATCAGAATTGCACCCAGGCTATTGTAAAGGTTAAAGTATGCTTAAAGCCATAAAAATAATTTAAATTAAAAACTGGAACCTGCTCTTGCCATGTTGATCTGTATACTTTAGAGTCAAAAGCACAAAATGTTCATGTAAAAGTGTTATTGAGTTATCAAAATGCAATGCAAAAATATGATATTTAGGTAGAAAAGGTCAGATTTTTTAAAAAAGTCTCAAATACCTGAAATGTCAAGATTCTGGAGAAAACTGTAAAATAATTTTTAAATGTACTATTTGATTGACTGAAACTATTTATTGAGTTATCAGGAAAATGCAGTGTAGCATATATTGATACAGTTCTTTGTCAAAGGTGTGAATGATAAGTTCTTTTCTAGGGGGTAATATTTCTGGGGCAGAGAATTGGAAGGTTTTTTCAAAGGGATTAATTTAAATAGCAAATGCTACTGCTTTGGTAACCCTGGATTTGTTTGAAGAGATTTGATGTCTCTGGAATTTTTAGTATAAAGATAACCCTATAAACATGTATGAAAATACACAGAGAATTTCTTAATATCTTTCCTTCCTCCTTTAAGTGTTAATGAACTGCAATAAGGAATTAAATTAGCTACAAAATGATGTTTGTTGAAATAAAACAGAATAAGCAAACAAAATAATAACTTCGCAAAAATCAAATATTCATATAAATTACAGACCATTTATTAGCACCTTAGGTCACTGTCAGTGATGCCCTTGCACAGACTTAATTTAAAGCTTTATATTTTCAGAAATTGTGAGGAGTGTTTTATGAGGTGATGGAGAGGGAAGAGATTGCATTATCAGATGAACAGGAAGGGTCTGTTCCAGCAGCAGGAACAAAGTGTAGTGAGACCTGTTAGCAGGTAGGACACATGTTATGGTAATGAGGCTATAGCTTCTCCCAGGGTGGAAACATTAGCATGGTAATGAGGAAAATTCATTCAGGTTTCATCCATAAGTTGCTAAGGTCTGTTTGCAGCTGACTGTAGCCTACTAGGTGACGGCATTCCATGCAGAGTTTGGGGGAAAAACCTACTACAAGGCAGGAATCTGTAAAATAGACTGATTGTTCCTATGAATTACATTTCTATAGTTCTTGGAGACCCCTACACCTCCATATCTGCTTATATTAGTAATCAAACAGGAATTCAATAATACTTGTTAAACTGTGAATACATCTTTCTTACTGGCAATATTGCATACAGAGTTAGGAAATGAAATATAATGTTTGTCTCACCCTCTGTGAGAACATCACACATGTTTAAAATGCTATTTCTCTAGAGGAGTAGCTTCAGAAATTGCACACTAGGTAACCTTTTGTTATATGTAAATCTTTTGGATATATGTATTCACTTTGCAAGAGTAGTGAAATACAGGAGGTATTAAAGAGAGAGAGAGGGCCAGGTGTGGTGGCTCATTCCTGTAATCCCAGCACTTTGGGAGGCTGAGGCGGGTGGATCACGAGGTCAGAAGTTCGAGACAATCCTAGCCAACATGGCGAAACCCTGTCTCTACTAAAAATACAAAAATTCCATGGGCATAGTGGTGCATGCCTGTAATCCCAGCTATTCGGGAGACTGAGGCAGGAGAATCGCTTGAACCAGGGAGTCAGAGGTTACAGTGAGCCGAGATTGTGCCACTGCACTCCAGTCTGGAGACAGAGCAAGACTCTGTCTCAAAAAAAGTTAAATAAGAGAGAGAGAAAAGGCAGGCAGGCAGGAATAAAGGAAAGAAGGGAGGGAGGCAAAGAGTGAGGAAGGGAAGAAGAGAAAAAAAAAGAGAGCGAAGAGGCCTGGCACAGTGGATCACACCTATAATCCCAGCACTTTGGGAGGCCAAGGCAGGCAGATCACCTGAGGTCAGAAGTTCGAGATCACTCCGGCCAACATGGCAAAACATCATCTCTACTAAAAATACAAAAATGGTGGTGTGTGCCTGTAGGCCCAGCTACTCATGAGGCTGAGTAAGAAGAATCACTTGAACCCAGGAAGTGGAGATTGCAGTGAGCCGATATCATGCCACTGCACTCCAGTCTGTGCGACAGAGTGAGACTCCATCTCAGAGAGAGAGAGAGAGAGAGAGAGAGAGAGAGAGATCCCATGCTATTGTGGGAGGGGATCCCAGAGAAGGAAATCCGTGCAGGTAAGGTGCAGCGGAGTTTTAACTTTGAAGTTATTCCCGCCCCTTTCATGTTCTTGTGCAATGAGTGGAGTTCTTTCAAACTTCCTCTGGAGTGACTGATCTTTGACTCTGATCCCAGATTGGTTGCTTGGACACACAACAGAGCCTCTCCTTCCTGGGCTTCTGGCGGTCTTTTAAACAAAGGAGCACACCTGAAATTTTTCCTAGCCCATGAGGGAAAGTTAGGCAAAGAACTCTAGGTTCCCGGATTGGAAGGTGGATGGAGGCGTGGTGCTGGGAAGTTCTTGCCTTTGAAGCCACGCCCCTTGTGGACCCTGGAAGAGAAGTTAACATAGTCCATCAAGCTCTCCATGGCAGAGAGGGGTCCTAGAGAAGTGGGTAGCCAGTTCCATAGTGGAATGCAAGGGGTTTTATAGATGAGCTTGAGAACGCTGTGTCTGATTTACATAGAGCATGAAAGATTGGTTAGACTATGTGTGCCATTCGCATAGGGCATGAAAAACTGGTTAGGGTTAGGTGTGCCATGTGCATAGGGTGTGAAAAATCTGGCTGCCCCCACCCTAGTCTTTTATTATGCAGACGGGTTCTCTACCTGGCCAGTGCCATGTTACCTGTTTCTTTACTGTACACATGGTGACAAAGAAAAGGGAAGATGGAGCCTTCATGTAGAATATAGTTGGTCCCAGGATAGACCTTTTCTATTGGCACAGCTACTGGCATTCACCCCTGCAAGTTTCCAGATTTCTTATCTATGTCTGCAGCTCAACTTTTAAGACTGCTTTTTGTAAATGATTTGGTGGCTACTTTTTATTAAAAAGGAAATTCTGCCAAGGACTCTTTCACCCTTACTATCTGCCTATCAGTTATAATTCCTACTGAATTAGAGATCGTCATTGCCATTTAATTCTCTTTCTTCTGCAGGTCCCTACTAGCAGCACATAGTAGGCATTCCATATGGGCTTGAATAGAGTTAAGGATGATTAGCACAAATACAAAGTGTGCATTATAAAGAGCCGTTTTCCAGTTGACGAGTATGTCCTTCTATACAATTTGCTTAGAAATAGGGATTTACATCTAATAAGCTCTGGAAAAAGTTATAGTTGAGATAAAACTTTGCTTGGTGTGTATTAAAATCTCCTGAATGACAGGGGATTTATCTACACCTATTTGTTATTCTATCCATTTTTTTTATATCCTTTGAAATTATATTATTAAGTATATATAAAATTAGAATCATTATACACTTCTGGTGAGAAATGCCATTTATCCTTATATAACGTCTTAGTCTCTTTGAATTGCTGTAACAAAAACATCATAAACTGGTGCCTTATTAAAAAACAGAAATTCATTTCTCACAGTTCTAACGTGTGGGAAGTCCAATATGAGGCTAATTTAGTGCATGGTGAGAGCTTGTTTACTGATCCATGGACAACAGTTTTTTTGCTGTGTTCTTGAATAGCAGAAGGGATAAATGAGTCCCCTGTGCCTCTTTTCTGAGGCCACTCATTCCATTCAGGCAGGCCCCACCCTCGTGTGACATAATCACCTCTGAAAGGTCCCATATCCTAATACCATGATATGGGGGTTCAGGGTTTCAACACATGAATTTTGAGGGAACATAAATATGTGTTGAGGGACCATAGCACATAGTGACTCCCAATATAAGTCAAGATTCAATTAGGAAATAAGAAACTATCTGAAGAAGTTCAGATGGACTTTAACATCAAGAATTAGTTACACAGACGATGGGACAGTTGAGAAGCTATAGGACATATTGAGGCAGCCCAGAAATTACAAACAGAAGATCATTACTAAGTTAAAATGGAGAAAAAAAAGAGAGGGGGAGTTGCAGGTATCTGAGACCACAGCAGACAGACCGGTCTGGAGAAAGCTCAGCCACAGAGGGCAGGAGTCATGGGGGAGACACAGCCCATGTGTTTGCACAGGGGTACAAACACACTGATCCTTCCCTTTTTCCCCCCATCTCCGCATTAGGGATACACTTTGATCAGACAGCATAGAGCCTGGGAAGTGTAAGCTGCAAGGGCCAAAGACCTGAACCCAAGGGCACAGTCAGGGAGGGAGAGAAATAGATCGGAGAGAAAATAGGCCCGATTCAAGCGTATTTTCTGATGTCTAGAATAAAGTAAAATATAATGCATATTTTACGTTGTCATTAAAAGCTTTCTTTTGCTAAGTTGTGCCTGACGTAACTTTTTCTACCATTATACTCTGAACGGTTTGTTTTAGCCTTGCTTCAGATGTTTAAATAGCTCTTGTAAGTAGTAGATACTTAGAGTTTTCTTTTTTATTTTTGTTCTGACAATAGACAATATTTTTTGTAAATAAAGCACTTTTTTGCAATATTTGGATTAATTCATCACTTTTGTGTGCTTTTCATTTGAACTGCCTTTCTGTGTATTTATTATCTCTATTCGTGTCTTCTTTTGCATTGAATTTTTTTTTAACATTCCAAAGTTTTCTTCAACTAGAAGTTATATTCTCTAGCCATTGAGGTTACCAGAGAAAATTTACAGTGTTTAAAATCTGCAATAATCTCTCTTTTAATCCTTGCCTCTACCCCCAGAAAACAAAGACCTTAAGATATTTTAATCCCAATCACAACTCTTTCTGGTTTATATAATACAGTTATTAGATATTTTAATTTTATACTATCTTAACCCTACATAGCACTATTATTTTTGCTCTTTTATTATTTAGTCAGCTTTGTTTAGATATATCCACACATTTACCAATGCCTTTTTGATCTTCATTCCTTTATGAATTTCAGACACACTTTACTTATTTTAGAAGAAAATTTTATGTAGCATTGTTATGGTTAAATGTGTTGATGGCAAGCTTGGAGAGCTTAGTTATATTTATTTCAATCAATATCTATATTTATTTATTATTATCCCATTCATTTAATATTAATCATTTTTTAATATTTACAGATCTATATTTATTTAAAATGTCTGCACTTACTTATATATGTTCTTTTCCTCACACATTCCAATTACCCAAAAATTTTTATAACTGAGCATAATCTAAAGTAATTATTAATGTAACATTTTGCAAAATGTGAGTTGTAAATCATTTTCTGTTCAAGTCATATACTCTCCATTGATCAGTAGTTCCTATTAGGCTTTATTTCTCCACTATAGGTAAATTTGTTAAAGAAATTTAATAGACTTCACAGTTTCAAATTACCAGGGAGAAGGAAGTACTCCATCTCTATCATGGTAGCAATATCTATTTGTGCTTTAACTGGTATGAAATCACAGAATAGAACATTTCACATAAACACAGGATCTGCTGAAATTTTTATGTTACCGCCCTCAGTGAAAAAATTGTGAGTCCACTTGGGTGGGCAATTAAACACAGTTAACCTTCTCAGGTAATCACAATTGTTGAGCTGGTTGCATATCAAAATAGGATAATTTGGGGACTGTAAATACTTCATTTTATATACTAGTTATAAAGATAGTCTACCACTAGCTGAATTATCCTTTGCAAGTGTGTATTTTGCCTATCCATAGGACACACATAAATAAGCCTGAAGAGACAAGGCTACAAGATAATTTAATGTATTACATCTCCTCCAATCTGGGTATAATTTATTTGAACATAGTGTTTATCTAATAAAAAGAGTAAATGAATATGTATGTAGTAGTTTTTCCCAATGAAAATGAAAACACAATGTATCAAAACAGCAAAAGCAGTGCTGGGGGAAAATTTATGGCTATAAATGCTTATATTAAAAAACAACAAATATATCAAATCAGCAACCTAATTTTACAATGTAAGAAAACAGAAAAAGAAAAGCAAATGAAAAACAAAGGTAGCAGAAGGAAGAAAATAAAAGATTAGAGTTGAAATAAATGAAATAGAGAACAAAAAAAATTTGAGAAAATAAGTGAAACCAAAAGTTGGTTATTTAAAAAGATTCACAAAAATGACGAACGTTTAGCTAGACAGATTAAGAAAAAAAAAATTCTTCCCTTTTTTCTCAAATTACTAAAATCAGAAGTGGAAGTTAAGATGTTACTAGCAATTCTAGAAAATAAAAATTATTATACGATAGTACTATGAACAAGTATTTACCAAAAATTGGATAACCTAGATAAAATGAACAAACTCCTAGAAACATAAAACCTACCAAAACTAAACACAGAGAAAAATAAAATATACATGCATCTATAACTAGTAACAAGACTGAATTTTAATAAAAAATGTTCTGAGAAGAAAAGTTCTGGACCTGATGTCCTCAAAAATGAATTCTAATAAACACTTAGGAAGAACTAATACCAGTCCTTCTCAAATGAAAAAAAAAATTGAAAAGGAGAAAACACTTTATAACTCATTCTGTGAGGAAGTATTATTGTGATACCAAAGTCAGGTAAAGACACTACAAAAAATAAAACTATAAATCAATATGAACATTGATGTAAAAATCCTCCATAAAATAATAGCAAACCGAATTAAGCAGCCTATTAAAAGGATTATATACCATGACCAGGTGGCATTTATTCCTGATATAAAAGAATGATTTGACATTTCCTATTATTGTATAGATCATGTGGGTAGGAAAAATAAAATAAAAAAGAAATAATGTTTTGACATATGAAAATTGATCAATATATACCACATTAAAAAAAACCATGATGATCTCAATTGATGTAGAAATATGTGATAAAATCCAACACCCTTTCATGATGAAAAGAAAACACTCAACAAACTAATAGAAGAAATCACTTCAACATGATAAAAGTAATATTTGAAAACCTTACAAAGAACATCATACTCTATGGTGAAAGACTGAAAGCTTTTCCTCTAAAGTCTAAAGTCAAGTGTAAGACAAGAATGCTCATTTTTGCCATTCCTATGTACCATAGCACTAGAAGCTCTAGTCAGAGAAATTAGGCAAGCAAAATAAATAAAAGGAATTCTAATTGGAAAAGAAGTAAATTTGTATAATAACTTTATATGTAAAAATAACCTAAAGATCTCTCTGTCTCTCTCTCACTCTCTCTGTCACACACACATACATACACATACACACACACACACACACACACACAAAATTAGAACAATAATTCAGCAAAATCAGGGTACAAATTGAACACATGAAGTTTAGTTGCATTTCTATACATTAATAATAAACTATCTAAAAATAACTTTACAAAAACAAATCCATTATAATAGCATCAAAAATAATAAAATACTTAGGAATTAACCATAGAAATAAAATACTTGTATATAAAATGTACAAAACTTTACTGAAAGATATTAAAACAGACATAAACAAATGGAACTACATCTCAGGTTTGTGAATTGGAAGACTTCGTGTTGTTAATATGTCAATACTACTCAAGGTGATCTACAGATTCAATGCAATTCCCATCAAAATACCCATAATGATTTCGGTGGACATAAAAAAATCCACCCTAAAATTTATATAAAATCTCAAGAAACCTGGAATAGACAAAACAATTTTGAAACAGATAGTTGAAAAACTTATTCTTTCTAATTTCAAAACTTACTACAAAACTATGGTAATCAAAACAGTGTAGTACTTTCATAAAAATAAATACATAGGTTAACAGAACAGAGCACCCAGAAATAAACCTTTGCATATATGGTTAAATTATTTTTGTTAAGGATACCAGGACCATTCTATATGGAAATTACAGTCTTTACTACAAATGGTACTGGAAAATCTAATTATCTACATGCATTAGAATGAAGGTAGGGCTCTTATCTAACACCACATACAAAAGTTGCCCCCAAATGGATCAAACATCTCAATTATAAATCCCAAAACTATAAACACTTACAAGAAAAGATAGTTCAAAAGCTTCATGTGACTGGTTTGGCAGTAATTTCTTTGATATGACACCAAGGATACAGGCAACAAAAGAAAAAATAGAAAAATTGAACTTTATAAAAATGTAAGAAATTTGCATATCAAAAGACAATATAAATAGAGCAAAAAGGCAACTCACAGAATTGAAGAAAATATTTACAAATTATATATCTGATAAGTGTAAAATATCCAGAATGTATATAGAGCACTTAAAACTGGAAAATAAAAAGACAAATGACCTGATTGAAAAATAGGAAAAACTTGACATTTCTTCAAAGAAGATATATAAATGACCAATGACCACATGAAAATATGTTCAATATCACCAATAATTAAGGAAATACACATCAAAACTACAATGAGATACCACTTCTCATCCATTGAAATGGCTATTAAAAAAAACAGAAAATAGTAAATATTGGCAAGAATGTGGAGAAAGGAAAACCCTTCTGCACTTTTGGTGGAAATTTAAAATTGTATCACTTCTAGGGAAAATAATATGGCATTTTTTCCAAAAATAAAAAACAGAATCACTGTGTGATTTAGCAATCCAACTTTTGGATATATATGCAAAGGAAATGAATGCAGAGTCTCAAAGAAATATTTGTATATTCATATTCACAGCAGCAGTAATCACAATGTGTAAAACATAAAAGCAACCCAAGTGTCCATTGACAGGTGAGTGGAGAAGCAAAATGTAATATTTATCCATACAAGGGAATATTATTCAGCCTTAAAGAAGAGGGAAATACTCAATATGCTAGAACACAGATAAATTTGAAGACAATATGCTAAGTGAAATAAGTTAATCATAAAATGGCAAATATTGTGTGATTCTACTTATACAAGATACTTACAGTAATCAAAATCATAGAGACAGAAAGTAGAATGGTGGTTGCCAGGGGCTGCGGCAAGAGGGTAAGGGGAGTTATTGTTTAATGGGTATAGTAATCTTGGCTTTACAAGATGTAAGAGTTATAAAGATAGTAGTTATGGTTGCATAGCATAATGAATGTATTTAATAACATGGAACCATATACTTGAAATGGTTAAGATAGTAAATTTTATTTTATGTATGTTTTACCATGATAAAAATTTATACAAATTATCTGAGTTTAGCAGAATAAGATTTATCAGAATATTGGATTTCTACAAAATGTATGCCTACTATAATGTTTCTATCACCATATGTAAATTACTGTGGATTCCAAACTAAACTCTCACCTCTCCAAAAGTTTTACTGCATTTAGCTCTTTTCACATAATTCCAATTCACTTAAATGTTATTTCTTCAGAATGTAATGTGATCTATTTGTCTTTCAGGCAAGATCTCACTCACTGTTTTTTTCCACATAATGAATGTTCACACATATGGTAGCCTGTTAAGTGACAAGTACTTTAAATTTCAGCTTTTTGTCTTTTACATATATATTTGTTGGATTTTGCAACCAGATTTGCAAGTTTGTCATAAAATGAATGAAAACAAAATTTACATAATATTCCAGGGGCAAGAGATGCACGAAGTATTTCTTTATATTTTTGTCAAAGTGAGCCATCAACATATGAGAAGCAGTGCACAATTTATTTTCTTATTCATTCTTTGTATATTTTCTTATTCCACAGTTTTTCCTCTTTAATAATCTTACTCCTGCATTTACTCCTTTTTTCAGTATCCCTTGTCAAGATAAGAATATATTGTAATATTTGTAAAGGGTAGCTAGTATATATTATTTGAGGTGACCAACAATCTAGGGACAATTTCACAGAGAATAAGTGTCTTGAAATTTCCTTTCCAATCAGTGAGAGATTACTTTAGGATCAGTATTTTGAAAGCTTCTCTGAGAATATTTGGCTATCACTTAACAATATTAATCAGTCTTCTCTAAAATGAAATCCATAGGCTTTAAAAAAGAATTTTGCAAAAGTAATATTCTAAAAAATAAAATAAAAAGAAATCCAACATTCTAACATATTAAGAAATAAATACGTTAACTGACTAAATTATGATGCTGCAGAAACAGACATCCCCTACATCTCAATGGTTTACAACAAAAGCTCATTTCTCCCTCAAGTAATATATGTCCATCATGGGTCTGCTCTGTCCTCTGCTCCTTGCCATCTTCACTTTAATATTTAGATGAAATGGTGGCCCTCATCTGAGACATCACTTATCATGTGGCAGAGGGAAAACAACATCAAATGAAGCACCTGTCAGTTCTTGGAGCTTCCACCCAGAAGTGATACTCATCCTTTCCTCTCAACCTTTACTGAACAGAGCAAACCATAACCATTCCAAGTACTATAGATAATGTTATTTTCCATGCAATTTTTACAATTGTTAAGTAATCTTCTTTTGTTTCTCTATATTTAAAGTGATGGGAATCTTTTAAATAAATCTTATTACCAGTTTTAGCAAAAAAAATAATAATGTGAATTCAAACCAAAATCATCGAAGCAGGGGATTTTAAACCATTTCAATATCAATCATTAAATATGTCATGAATTAACAAATGCATAAATAAAAATTCAGTGACATTGCTTCAACAATCTCATGTAAAAGCTAGGAATTACTTTCTATCTTCAGATGTCTAATATGCTCTCCACTCCCTCTCCCAACTTCACCCATTTTCCTATATATTGACACATTCTTTTATTTTTTTCTTTTTTATTCTCCCTTCCCTTTCCTTCATATGGCACATTCTAAATAGACTTAGATATGTAACAAATATAAGAATGATAATGAATATGTAACAGTCAGTATTCCAATATTTCCAAGAGTATACATTATATATCTATTATAATGAAGCCAAGGCCTTTGAGATTTATAATCTTTTTCTAAATTATTTTAGTTTTCAGGCACTTAATATTTGGTAGTTTTTCCAAGTTAAATAAAATATTTGATTACATTATAAGGTTTATTATCCTCTCATGCTTAGTGAATGTTCTTTCTGAGTTTACATTCTGCTGTCATTAATAAGTAATGTTTTCTTCTTTAAATGACCATCAATGCAATTCTGTAGCAATCTTATTTTATGTAGATGAATGTTGTACTATGAAATAAATGCATATCACTAATGACCACTCATTGAACCTGGTATTCAGAAATAATTATAGCATTTTCTCCCTGTTTACTTCAATCTTTTTTTATCATATGTTAACTCCTGAGATGTTCAGACCCCACAAACTCTCCCCTTTCTCCAGATCCTCCCACTGTGATACCTTACCAAGGCGAGTTAGCATCCCTTCAGCTAAAAAGCCCATCCCTATTACTTCCCATTTCATCTTATTTTCTTCATTCAAATTTATGTCATATTACACTTTAATGAAATAAAACAAACTCATATATTAAATTGTGACATAATATTAATCTGTTATAAGGTATTTTACGTAAATTATGAGATAAAAATCTTGAAGCAGGATTTAGACTTTAAAATGCCATGATCATAAACAAACACCTGTGGGATTAAGACCAGCAATAATGCCAAGAATTTGCTGTGGAACATTTTATGGTTGAATGGCTAAAGTAGAAATTATGAAATGGTTCAAAGTCATTTACAGGTATTAATCACAGGTAACCATTAATGAGCAATTATCCACACCTGGAGTAATCTTGTCTGTCATGTTACATAGAATTTTTTTCCAGAAACTAAAAATAGATCAGAATGAAGTGAGAACCTCATGATCTCAGCCATCTAAATTTTGCAAAAACATTATGTTGTGAAGTAAATTCATTTTCTTTAAGTAATGTTATTGTATTATATCAAGATGAGGAATTTCAGAATAATAACCAGTTGTTGAACTGTTAGACTACTGTGTTAAGGATAAATTGACCATACACTTAATCTATTTACTACTGTGTATTTACTATTTGTATTTATATAATTTATAATGCACAGAGAGCCTGTGTAATTATTGAAGTTACTGTTATTCTTAATACTATTTGGGAAAAGAATTATAGCACACGAATTAATGGATTTCACAAAATCCTATGAAAATTAGCTCACTTTTTGAAGAACAAAAGATTGTAAACATGCATAATGCCTTAGAAACTTCATATACAATTCAAAAGCTATTTCTATTTGCTATTATGTCAGTAGATCCAGTGATTAACATTATTATAAAAAACAGTAATCACATTTATTGTACACTCTAAAAAGAAATCCATATGTACATATCTTTTAAAATATTTTATACCTTTTCATTAAATTAAGCATGGTTTCACCCTTATTTCAAAATATGTGACTGCATTCCAAAAGAGACGAACAGTGTATGTATACAAGCCAACATTTTTTTAACTACTAAGAACAAAATATATAATTGGAAAAGCTCAGTTCTTTCAATAGTTTGGGTAAGGACAGGCATAAATATATAGTTGTTTCTATTGTGAAAGCAGCCTAGCATTGAAATAAGGATATATTAGGATCATTGTTTTTCATAGGTTTAGAAGTGGATAAATTGCCTAACCAGAGATGACTTCTTGCTATTACCAACTAATTTTAATACATTAATAAATTCATTAATGCTAGGTTTTGCACTGTGAAACTACTGTCTATTCGCTGTGACCTGAAGTTATTCAATTTTAAATCCATTAAATAAAATTATCTGACATTGAGCTTAATCACACCAACCCAGCAGCAGAAAATCAAGTTTACAAACAGAATATTGATCTCCAAGCAGACTGTTGCCCTATACCTGTAATGGAATTAGCCATCGGTATGTTTTGCAAGCAACTGTAGAATAATTATCAGTAATAAATCTAGAGCTTGTAGTTAATTAAATCCATTACAAAAGAGTGTTTTACCAAAATGTTACTGAGCACTTAAAACTTGTTTAATAAGAGCAAATCATAGTATCCCCTGTTCACATGTGTGTGTGTGTGTGTGGGTGTGTGTGAAAGAGAGAAGGGGAGAGAGAGAGAAAAAAATAAGTGGATAAGGTATTGATAACTAAGAAGGGCTTTATTTTAGTGGCTTATTTCTTTTATCTTATTCCCATCTTGCTCTACCCAAGCTGACATTAGTAACTGATAAAACACCAATGACATTTTGGTTATTTCATGTAATTTGTTTTCTACATCAAACATAAAAATCATGTTACTTTCTTGTTTCCTGATCCTTCATTATCTACATAAATGTGTCCACTACTTAAATACTATTTCTCTTATTACATTCGTTTTTCATAATAATTATCTACTTGAAAATGTCAAGGGCTTTAGTAAAATAATTTAATTGCTTAATTTATTTAATCTCTAAAATGTGCTCTGTTGCTTACCTTGTAGTTTCTATGGCTAAACTACGGTTGCCACAGTTTATTCATATCTACTCTGCCAGCACTAACTTTAATAATACTTAAAAACTTAAACATGGCAAAAGAGCTTGTTAGTAATATAGTAGCTCATTGTTTAAAGCAATCTTGTTATTAGCACTGAACATGAATTGGCTAGGATTTATTTAGAAATTTTTTGACTGTTAATGTTGACCAGTTTCGTGTTTCCTGACCACTTTCCAATATAATACAATCGTGAATTTTTAAATGAAGATCATGGACATTTGAGCTATTTTTTCATGTAACTTACTTGTGCCTTCAGCACCTACTCGAGCCGGATCATGTATATACCACTTCCATTTGATGATGGAATGCTGCTGTGCATGCCCCACTTTATGGTTAGATGGATCAGAAAGCACCCTGTTCATGATAGGCAGTCGAGGTCACATGATTGCTTGATGACCCATAGTCAAATGTTAAGTTTCCACCAAAGCCCAGTAACAGGTCAATAACTATTTCTCAAAAGGAGAATAGTTATCTGCAGAAGATGGCGGGGCCTTGCTCCAAAATTCTAAAGGCCTCCAATATGATTCACCTATGGGGGCCTCTCAAAGGCTACAAACGGCATCTCTATCTGTCACAGACACCTCAAGCACCATTGGATCTGCTGGGTCATATGGCCCCAGTGGCAGAGCAGCTTGCACAGCAGCCTTGACCTGTTGCTGAGCCTTCTCCTGCTCTAGACCCCACTCAAAACTGACAGCATTGCAGGTCACTCAGTAAATGAGCCAGAGTAATACACCCAGATGAGGAATGTGTTGCCTCCAAAATCCAAAGAGTCCCATTCTTCATTGTGCCTCTTTCTTGGTTGTAGGAGGTACCAAATGCAGCAACTTATCCTTCACCTTAAAAGGAATATCTCTACATCACTGAACCCCTAAAAATTTTACTAAGGTAGAAGGTTCCCAGATTGTAGTCAGATTTATTTCCCATCCTGGGGCATGCAAATGTCTCAGCAGTAAGTTCAGTGTGTTTGCTACTTCTCTTTCACTGGACCCAATCAGCTCATGTCATCAGTGTTATGGACCAGTGTGATATCTTGTGAAAGGGAAAAGTTATCAAGTTCTCTCTGAACAAGATTATGACACAAAGCTGGAGAGAGGATATATCCCTGAGGTAGGACAGTAAAAGTATATTGCTGGCCTTGAAAGCTGAAGGCAAATTTCTTTTGGTGGGCATTTGCCAAATCAATGCCTTTCCCATCACAATAGCCCTCATCCTACCAGTCAGGGAGCCAGTGTGGGGGTTCTGCCAGCTGCTAAGTATGTCTATGCCAATTATGCATTCTGGCACTGGGGAAATGACAAGATGAGTCCGGGAACCCACTGGACCCAGTGTAAGTGGGACCGGAGCTAAAATTCCATTAATTACTGACCTCCATAAGTTCCTACTTTAACTGGAGGACCTCAATGACCTTTTGAGTGCCCTGGAATCAATGTCAGCTCAAAGCCAGTGTCCAGTAGTTCTGGAAAGATCTGATCTTTTCACTTTCCCCAATGCACAGTTACCCTGGTAAAAGGCAAGAGGTCTCCTTGGGGAAGGATGGGAGAAAGATTAACAGCATAAATTGTTAGTAGTGCAGTGGGGTCCTTCCTCAAGGAGATGCAGTCTCCCCTTCATTCAAGAGGTTCTGGGTCTGTAAACTGGTTCAAGTCTGGAAATTGATTGAGGGGCTGTGATTCTCTGTTTTAATAATTAAAATTAGTTTTTTGTCCACTTGATCTGGAAGTTTTCTGCTTATATAAATTAAGTAACAATGCAGTCAGCTTCCAAGAACAGAGGAGATTGGGTGCATTCAGGGTGGTAAGTTGACATTCAATATTAACCTTATCACACCATTCTTCTGTTGATGGGAATTTACGTTGATCCCATATCTTGGCTACTGTGAAAAGAGCTGCAATATGCATGGAGATGCAGGTATCCCTTTGACATACTGATTTCCTTTCCTTTGGATAATGCCCAGTAATAGGATTGCTGGATGATATGGTAGTTCTATTTTTAGCCTTTTGGATTGTTTTTATTTTTTTATAAACCTCTACAGTATTTTTCATAATGGCTGTACAAATTTACAGTCCCACCAGCAGTGTATAAGAGTTCTCTTTTCTCAACATCCTCACCAGCATTTGTTATTATTTGTCTTATAAATAACAGCCACTCAACTGGTATGGGAAGATATCTCATTATGATTTTGATTTGCATTTTCCTGATAATTAGTGATGTTGAGTGTTCATGTACCTGTTGGCCACCTGTAAGTCTTCTTTAGAGAAATGTTTATTCATGTCCTCTGCCTGCTTTTTAATGAGATTATGTGGCTGTCGTTTTGTTCTCGCTGTTATTTTTCTTATATATTCTGGATGTTAGTCTCACATTGGATGAATAGCTTGCAAATATTTTTCCATTCTATTATTTGTCTGTTTGCCTGTTGATTGTTTCCTTTGCTGTGCAGAAGGTTTCTAGCTCAATACAGGACATTTTTAAAATTTACCTTTCTGCCTATGCTTTTAAATTTTTAGTTACAAAATCTTTGCCGAGACCAATGTCCTAAAGTATTTCCCATATGTTTTCTTCTGGTCCTTGTACACTTCTGGGTCTTATTTTATCCACTTCGAGTTTACTTTTGTATGTGGTGATAGATAAGGATCCAGTTTCATTCTTCTGCCTATTAATATCATTTATGCCATCACCATTAACGGAAGAAGGTAAATACCTTTTTCCAATGTATACTCGGCACTTTTGTAGAAAATCAGTTGGCTGTAAATACGTGAATTTATTTTTGTGTTCTGTATTCTGTTCCATTTGTCTATGTGTCTCTTTCAATGCAAATATCATGCTGTTTTGGTTACTACGGACTTATGATATATTTTGAAGTCAGATAGTGTGATGCCTCAAACTTTGCTCTTTTGGCTCTGAATTGTTTTGGCTACTCTGCCTTCTTTTTTGTTTCCATACAAATTTGAGGATTGTCTATTTTATTTTTGTGAAGCATGCCATTGGTATTTTGAGAGGGATTGCATTAAATCTATAGGTTGCTTTGGGCAGTATGGTCATTTTAACAATATTAATCCTTCTGATCAATAAGTATGGATGTCTTTACATCTGTTTGTGTCATTTTTAGTTTGTCTAATCAGTATTTTATAGTTTTCCAAGTACAGCCCAGATGTACAGAGTCCCAGCTGAAGTTAGCAAGGCAACACTATGATTTCTTGTTGCAGCTCTCATACTATAAACACGTTTCTTTTTTAGTATATTTAGTGCCATAATTTTAACTTGTTTTTTTGTTTCTTTTTTTTTTTTTTTTTTTTTTTTTGTAAGTAGCTTTGTTATCTAAATTGCCCCAAAGTGTAGTATGCTGATGTGCTGTCTGGTGTTACTAAGTACACGGAGGCTATGATGTGTCTTATGGAGGAAATAGGTAACAAGCTTCTAGAAGAGACATTAGACAAGCTTAGTTCAGGCATGAGTTATAGTGCCATTGGCCATGAGTTCAATGCTAATGAATCAACACTATAGTACATTCAGGAAAAGGAATAAGATATTTACCAATCTGCATATAAGACTGCTCTGGAAAGTATGAAATTAATGTCTATAATGTGAATGAAGCTATGAAAAGCATGGAAAAGTGGCTAAATTTGTGGATCATGAGACATGACTAATTTTAAAAAGTGTAGCAGAGAGCATCATTCTGAGGCTGAGAGCCAAAGGAATTTATAGTCACATTACCCAGGGTCAGCAAAATGTTAAACCCTTCTGAGCCAGAGATTTGCTATAAAAAATACTGCATCTAATTAACTATTTGTAAGAAATTCCATTTTTTTTAATCTACAGTGACAATCTCCATCTTCTAATTCGTTTATTTAGACCATTAACAGTTAAATTAATTGCTAATAAGCTTAGATTAATATCTCCCATAATTGTTACTGCTTTCTCTTAGTTGCCCTTGTTTATTTTTTTCTATTTTTGTGTATCTCTCTTTTTTTGCCTTTTAAGGTTTTAATTGAACATTTTAGATTATTTCATTTTCTCTCCTGTCTTGGCATGTAAGTTACATATTTTTTACCTTTTTAGTGGATACCTTAGACTTTGCAATATACATTTATGACTTGTCCAAGTTATCTTTGAAATAACACCTTACCACTTCACAGGTAATACGAATATCATATAATCACAAAATAATACTATTTTCACTCTCTCATTTCTTGTATCATTACTGTCACTCATTTACTTATATGTATGCTATACATATTTTATATATATTTTATATAAAGTATATATGTAAGCATACATAATTTAGTACATTGTTTCTATTATAATTTTGAACAAACTTATTTGTTAAATTATTAAGAAAAAGACAAATATGGGTTTCTATTTATTTTTGCTTATTCCTTCAAGTTTTTTTTTAACTTTATTTTGTGTGTGTATGTGTATGTGAGAGAGAGAGATGGAGTCTTGCTCTGTCACCCCAGCTGGAATGCAGTGGCCTGATCTCAGCTCACTGCAACCTTCAGCTCACTCCAACCTCTGCCTCCTGGGCTCAAGTGATTGTTTTGCCTAAGTCTCCCAGGTAGCTGGGACTACAGGTAGGCGGCACAATATCTGGCTAATTTTTGTATTTTCAGTAGAGATGGGGTTTTGTCTTGTTGACCAGGCTGATCGTGAACTCCTGGCCTCAAGTGATCCACCTTCCTTGGCCTCCCAAATTGCTGGGATTACAGTGAGAGCCACCATGCCCAGCCATCTTCTTTATGCATATTTGAGTTCCTGATAATTATAATTTTCCTGTTCTCTAAAGACCTTTTTTTTTGAAAAATATCTCTTGCATGGCAAGTCTACTGGCAAAAAATTATTTAAATTTTGATTTGTCTGAGATTAATTCTTCTTTATTGAAAAATAATTTAGCAGGGTACAGAATTATAGGTTGGTGGAATTTTCTCTCAATACTTGAAATATTTTATTAAACTCTCTTTTCACTTGCTTGGTTTTTTTAGAACACTCAAATGTGATTCTTATTTTTGTTCCTCCATAAGTAAGATGTTTTATCCCTATAGCTTCTCTCAGAAATTTTTCTTTATCTTTGCTTTCCCAAAGTTTGAAAATAATATGCCTAGCTTTAGAGTTTCTGGCACTTATCTTGTTCAGTGTTTTCTGAGCTTCCCGTATCTATGATTTGGTGTCTGACATTAATCTGGGGACAATTTCAATCATTATTGGGTAAAATATACGTTCTGTTCTTTATTGTCTTTCCTGTCACTCTGATAATCTCATTATATGTATGCTACACTTTTTGTAGTTGTTCCACAGGTTTTTAATATTCTTTTCTATTTTTGATTTTGTTCTCTTTGCATTATAATTTTCAAAGTTACCATTGATTTATCCTCAAGCTCAGAGATTCTTTCCTCAGTGGCATCCAGTCTATCAATAAGCCCATCAAAGGCATTCGTCATTTCTGTTACAGTGTTTTTGATCTTCAGCATTTCTTTTTGGTTCTTCCTTACAATTTTCATCTCTCCACATACATTGTTCATCTGGCCTTGCATGATGCCTACTTTATCCATTAGTGTCCTAGCATTTTTTTTTTTTTTTTTTTTGAAAAGCAGGCGTTCTCATTAGCCCAGGCTGGAATGCAGAGGCACAATCTCAGCACACTGCATCCTCTACCTCCTGGGTCCCTGTTCAATCAATTCTCTTACCTCAGCCTCCCAAGTAGCTGGGATTACAGGCATGAGCCACCATGTCTGGCTAATTTTTGTATGTTTAGTAGAGACAGGGTTTCACCATGTTGGACAGTCTGGTCTTGAACTCCTGACCTCATGATCCGTCCGCCTCGGCCTCCCAAAGTGCTGGGATTACAGGAGTGAGCCACCATGCCTGGCCTGTCCTAGCATCTTAATCATGGTTGCTTTAAATACTCAGTCTAATCATTTCAGTAGATCTGGCAGCTTTTTAATTTCAAACTATAAAATTAGTAATCCTGAAACAAAAGGAGGATGTGTTTAAATGTTGATGACATATTTTGGTAACTGAGTAACAGTTCTTATATTTTCTTTTTCTATGAAGTTTATCTACAGCTAAAGGAAAGTTGAAAGATTTCTTAGGGCTATTTTCTTTGATCCTTTTAAAGAAAACCTTCATCATTGTTGACATTGTGGTAATTATAATTGTTTATTTTCTTATCTGCAAGAAGTCTTTATTATTCATCTTTCTCACTATTCAAGCTCTTGGAAAAACAAATATCTATGTCTCAGATTGCACAGGCCTAAAAATATTTTTTAATGATTCAACATTACAAAAACTAAATGACTAAACACTAAAAAAGCGATAATGGTTAAATTTAAAATAAAATATTATTTAATAGTACTAATTAACTGAGTTTTTCTTTTATATTGATCCTAACAAGTGTCAGTAAGGACATTAAGGCAAGATTATATGCATTACATTGAGCTTTATCAAGTTTATATTTTGGTTTTCATTTTTTCAAGTCTTTTCCATTCTTATGTTTCTTCTGCCTTTTTAAAAACTTAGACATGGAGGACACCTGGAAAACTACTTTACAAACAGAGTAACTAGATTTTAATTTTCAGAAAACCAGAGGAGAGGCAGAGAAGACAACCATAGGGCTCTTAGCTAAGCCCTGGATCTCTTATAATATTATCAAGAGTAATTTTCCTAATATGCTGGAATGGAAGAAGACTTTAGTCAAATATTATGTTTTGGTGAAAAATAAACTGGTTAGAAACAAATTTGGTAATATAAGGAAAGAAATATATCTTACAAAAAAGTTACAAAAGAATTACATAGCCACAATCATATCATCATTGATGCATTATCCATTCTCTCAACCACATTTTCATATTATTTAAAAAAAACTTGGATGTCATATAGTTATAAATGCACATAAAAAGAGAAGAAAAATACAGAGGTGAATATTTTTATTATGTTGATGAGAAAATGTTGCTCTAAATATCTTATTTTTTCATCTGAGTTTTGCATATTTAAATGTTTAACTTTGGATTTGCATAAAATAATTCTATTTCAGTTATTTAACACATTAAATAAACAAAACAGTTAGAAAGCAAACAAATCTCTAAAATAAGAGTAATTACCTTTCTAAACACCATTAAATTCTTAAATTAGAAGCTTTATTAGTCAGTAATCTAAAATATTGAAAATTAATGGCTTAAATGGTAAAAGCCTCACATATTTTCGGATATGTTTAAATAGTATATATTTACATAAAATTGCCTTTTTAATTTTAGAAAAAAATAATTATTTTAAATGATGTATTTTTATTAGATATTCTCAATGTTTTTACTGATTCCTTTTATTATTCTCTCTGATTTAATGTATCAAGAAATATATTAAATAATTTATTTAATAATTACCTAAGATTATCCCAAACTAGTCCAATGCTCCCATTCAAAACTTTAGTACTTTCTGAATGCTTAAAGTTTATTAAGTAATTCTATTTTAAGCTTGCCATCTAAGCAAATTAATAAACTGTGCCACCAGATAAATGAAATACTACTAGTAAACAACAATTTGTTCAAGCTCAAATTAATAAAAAAACCAAACCTCTGCATGCAATATTTTGAAAATAGTGTAAAGTAAGATAATGCAGTGGCTGAAAATACTATCTTTTTTTAATAACTCCCCTTTTATGTCAAGTCTTTTCTTAAAAGTTTGGCTAAAAATTCAGAAGCAACATTAATCACCTACGTAATGTTATATTGCCGCACTTTATAACAATTTGTTCAGCACGAAATTTTCAAAGTGCTTTTAAACTTTTTTATTGAATGCAAATATAGTTAATTTTGAAATGCATTTAATTTTATTTAGAAATTATTATTAAAAGAGTTTTTTAATATCATAAACAAAACAAATAGAAAGTATTTTTTTGTATCTCTTATCTTGGATGTTCAGATCTTCAACAGAAGATTTAGGACCAATGAATACAGTGTTTAGCAAAATAGACAAGATTCATACTGTCACGGAGCTGGTGATCTAGTGCTTGAGATTATATTAAACAAGATACAATCACAAAAGTAGCATAACAAACTGTATTAGTCCATTCTCACACTGCTATAAAGACATGCCCAAGGCTGGGTAATTATAAACAACAGAAGTTTAACTTCACTCACAGTTCCACATGGCTAGAGATGCCTTAGGAAACTAACAATTATGGTAAAATGGGAAGCAGGCACCTTCTTTACAAGGTGTCGAAAAAGAGAAGGGAAAGTGAGGGGGAATAACAAGAACAAGATGTTCTGAAACAGTCATGAAGAAATAGACAAAATATATGGGACAACAGTTTCAACATATTGGACATCAGGCAACAAAGAATAGTGATTTCCTAGAAATTGGGAAAAAAATACTTTGATTTGTAATGTGTATCCAGGCTACAACCTAAGGAAGAGAAACTCAGGTGAAGCTCAGAAATCATCATTAATTTATTCAACAAATATTTTTAATGCCCTTTATGTTTAGATAATATTATAAGTAGTGAATAAGTTTATATTCTTGCCTTCATAGAATCTGAGTTAGGAGGGATGGTCAAGTGCAATACATTGACATTTCCAAGGACAGTTCTCGGCAATGGCATAATACTATCTGTCTGCCATACTTCATGTTTAGTCTAGTTGAAATTTTTGTCATTTTGCTTTATATTATAATATTTTATTTCTATTCATCTGCCACATACATTCTTGGAAGTTATACTATATCATTTATCTTCAATACTAATTTTATCTTGGCACATTGTAGGTATTCAGTGATTTGCTAAGCATTGTTACATATGCTATTATAAAGGTAGATTTGGGTTTTTTAAGAAAATATTTGATGCAACCCAATGTATTTGGGTTCAAATCCCTTTATTTCATTTGATATATATAAAACTTTGGAAAGGTTTTTAATACATTTTTAACATAGCTGTCACTTGTGTAAATGAGTCTAATAAAATCTTAACAAGATTGTCATGAGGATTAAATAAAATATTACATATAAATGTTTAGTTTGGAAGTGGAGGACTTTGCAAGTTTGTACTACTGTTACAGTTGTCATTATTTAGAAGCGAAGCAAGTGAAGCTGCAATGGAAACCTTTTAAAACCAATATCTGATGGCAAATATATGTTTTTTGTTGTGTTCAATGTGGAAGTCATATGTGAGTTTGGTAACAAAAATTCCAAAGAAAATTAATGGCTGGAACTGCCTACTTCTTAACATTTTATGTGTTCAAATTTTTGGAAGGTAGCAACATTTTTGAAGGAAAAAAGCTTTTATATATTAAAAAATTGTGTAAATTCCTGTGATAATAGTATCACCTCTAACAATTTCATTAAAGTTATCAGGTTAAAATGTTTTCATTTTCATTCTGTCACAGCCACTTAGTTAATGAAGCCCTTTCTTGGTTAATGTATTCATGCCAATTTGGCTAAGAAACTCTATATTTGCTTTAGTTACTACTTAATAAATGGATCGATTTACTTAAAGCAAACAAAAACTGTTTGGATATTTGTCTTTATGAGTGCAGTTTGAACCCAAATTATCTACAAAATAGTATATTTATGTTTATTAGAAATATTTATCCTGTTTTTGTGTCTCTCATACTTCCAGGAATACCCCATGAAAAAAAAAGTGAAGCTATTGTCTAAAAATTATGCGCAATCTTGAATCCTACTAATAATTATGCAATTTGTACACACACACACACACACACACACACACACACATATATGTCTGTGTGTGTTTATGTATGTATATCTATTTACCTATTTATCTTAGTTCATTTTGTGTTACTATAAAGGAATATCTGAGGCTGGGTAATTTATAAAGAGAAAGGTTGATTTGGCTTACGATTGAGATGTCTCAAAAAGTTCAAGAATGGACAACTGTATCTGGTATGGGCCTCAGGCTTCTTCCACTCATGGTGGAAGTGGAAGAGGAGCTGGCTGTGAAGAGATCACATGGGGAGGGAGGATGCAAGAGGGAGATGAGGGAGAAGATGTCAGCCTCTTTTTAATGACTAGCTTCCTAAGGAACTAATAAAGTGATAACTCAGTTACCCCAGAGGGAGGGCATTAATCTATTCATGAGGGATATGCCCCATGACCCATACACTTCCCACTAGACCCTAACCTCCAACTTTGGGGATCAAATTTCAACATTAAATTTGGAAGGGTCAGTTAAATCATAGCCCTGTCTGTCTGTCTGTCTGTCTGTCTATCTATCTGTCTATCTATCTATCTATCTATCTATCTATCTATCTATCTATCTATCATCATTATCATAGCTGTAACTTAACTCATTCTTCCTCATTATAAAAATATATATATTTTTTGAGACAGAGTCTTACTTTGTCACCAGAGTGGAGTGCAGTGGCATGCTCTCAGCTCACTGCAACCTCCGCCTCCTGGGTTCAAGTGATTCCCCTATCTCAGCCTCCTGACAAAACTTCTTAGGTTTTAAATTTCCCTTAGCATTTATATAGAACAAAATGCCATAGAACAGAATTTAACTAACTGTAATTTTAAGATGTTTAAATAATATATGGAGCACAGCTATACGATGTGAATGCCAAATATTACAACTGAAATGTCTTCATGTAGTCATTAAAGCATATGAAATAAACATTTATAACTTTTTAAATATTTATTTTGAATGTAATACATGTCCTCTAGATTCTGCTGTCATTTTATGAAGCTTCAAATTGGAAGGATAGATAAGTTTTTACGGAGCACTTACTGAAGATTCTTGAATAAGACAGTGATGTTTGGCTAATTTTCAAAGTGAGATTTAAATCTTGTTTTAATTATGTTAATTGTGCTAAGGTATAATACACAACTTCCTATTGTAAAAGATAAATTGTGTTTAGTTATTGGCCTTGTTTTCTTTCTCAGGAGCTTTGAACATGTCTTTAAGATTGCAATAGTAATCAAAGTAGGAACACGTCTTACTCATAATAGAAAATAAAATCAATTGTGCTGCATTTCTAAGTACTTTCCACTAAAGAAATAGACACTTACATCAAATGGAGGTCATATCATATACAGCTACACTCAGCAATCTCTTTTTCTTAAGCAACACCATGATATTTGGTACTGTGAGGGATAGGATGGCAAAGTAAGGTATTTGATAGCAAATGCATTAAATCAATTATTAGTGTAGTTTTGTTGAATATTTTGTATTTAAATATACAAATATTTAGTAATGTGAATTCCACTAGGGATACTGCCACAGTGATAGTAATGTAGGATTTCACTCAATGTTTCAAATAAAGTTAATAAACATAGCTTTCCATTTTTAATAGATGAAATTATAGTCTACTGTGTATGTTTTTATTCCCTAGAAATATTGTTTGAAATTCTACCTTTATATTTGAAAGAAATATTGACACTACTTGAAATATATCCAATATGAAGTAATTAAATAATATTTAACTCATTCTAAATGGTTATAAAATGCTTTTATTATAAAAATGGTAATTTTATAAATGAATTTAATCCAAGTCAAAACTATAAGATCCATAGAGTCTGATTTACTTGCAGTTTTTTTCATGTTTCATCAAAGGCTTAAATTATTTGTTAATTATTGTACTTAGAAACTAAGGTCATTCTGTGGTTATTTTTAATAGATTCACTTTATAATAAAAAGTATATTTATAACACTGGATTTCAATGAAACTTAATCTAATCCATTTTGGTCACAGACTCATGTATCACACAGCACAGAATAAATGTTCAAAAAAACATCATAAATAGATTTCCACCAAGATGGCCAAATAGGAACAGCTCCGGTGACCAGCTCCCAGCTAGAGTGATGCAGAAGGAGGGTGATCTCTTCATTTTCAACTGAGGTACCAGGTTCAACTCATTGGGACTGGTTAGACAGTGGGTACATCACAAGGAGGACAAGCCGAAACAGGGTAGGGAGTTGCCTCACCGAAAAAGCACAAGGGTTCCAGAGAACTCCCTCTCCTAGCCAAGGGAAGCCATCAGGGACTTTTCCTGGGACTCTGGCAATCTGGTCCAGATACTGTGCTTTTCCCATGGTCTTCAAACCCACAGACCAGGAGATTCCCTAAGGGCAATCAAATTAGAACTCAGGATTAAAAAACTCACTCAAAACACCACACACCCACATGAAAACTGAACAACCTGCTCCTGAATAACTACTAAATAAATAATTAATTGAAGGTAGAAATAAAGATGTTCTTTGAAACCAATGAGAACGAAGACACAAGGTACCAGAATCTCTGTGACATATATAAAGCAGTGTGTAGAGGAAAATTTATAGCACTAAATGCCCACAAAAGAAATGAGGAAAAATCTAAATTTGGCACTCTAACATCAGGATTAAAAGAAATAGAGGAGCAAGATCAAACAAATTCAAAGCCTAGCAGAAGACAAAAAATAACTAAGATCAGAGCAGAATTGGAGGAAATAGAGACACAAAAAACACTTCAAAAAATCAATGAATGCAGGAGCTGGTTTTTTGAAAAGATCAATAAAATAGATACTAGCCAGAATAATAAGAAAAGAGAGAAGAATCAAATAGCTTCAATAAATAATCATAAAGTAGATATCACCATGGATCCCACAGAAATACAAACTACCATCAGAGAATACTATAAATGCCTCTATGCAAATAAACCAGTAAATCTAGAAAAAAAAATGATAAATTCCTGGACACTTACACCATCCCAAGATTAAACCAGGAGGATGTCAAATCCCTGAACAGATGAATAACAAGGTCTGAAATTGAGGCACCAATTAATAGCCTACAAACCAAAAAAAAAGCCCAGGTCCAGATAGGTTCACAGCAGAATTCTACCAGACATACAAAGAGGAGCTGGTACCATTCCTTCTGAAACTATTCCAAACAATACAAAAAGAGGGAATCCTCCCTAACTCATTTTATGAGACCAACAACATCCTGATACCAAAACCTAGCAGAGACACAACACAAAAAGAAAATTTCAGGCCAATAATCATGATGAACATTGATGCAAAAATCTTCAATAAAATACTTGTAAACTGAATCCAACAGCACATCAAAAAGCTTATCCATCACAATCATGTTAACTTCATCCTGGGGATGCAAGGCTGGTTCAACATCTGCAAATCTATCAGTGTAATGCAACACATAAACAGAACCAAAGACAAAAAAACCACATTATTATCTCAATAGATGCAGAGAAGTCCTTTGACAAAATTAAAGAGCTTTTTTATGCTAAAAACTCTCAGTAAGCTAGGTATAAATGGAACGTATCTGTAAATAATAAGAACTATTGATGACAAACCCACAGCCAATATCATACTGAATGGGCAAAAACTCTAAGCATTCCCTTTGAAAATGGGTACAAGACAAGGATGCCCTCTCCCACCACTCCTATTCAGCATAGTATTGGAAGTTCTGGCCAGGGCAATCAGGCAAGAAAAAGAAATAAAGGGTATTCAATTAGGAAAAGAGAAATTCAAATTGTCTCTATTTGCAGATGACATGATTGTATATTTAGAAGACCCCATCGTCTCACCCCAAAATCTCCTTAAGCTGATAAAGCAACTTCAGCAAAGTCTCAGGATACAAAATCCGTGTGCAAAAATCACAGGCATTTCAACACACCAATAGCAGATAAACAGCCAAATCATGAGTGAACTCCCATTCACAATTGCTACAAAGAGAATAAAATACCTAGGAATATGACTAACAAGGGATGTGAAGGACCTCTTCAAGGAGAACTACAAACCACTGCTCAAGGAAACAAGAGAGGACATAAACAGGTGGAAAAATATTCCATACTCATGGTTAGAAAGAATCAATATCATGAAATGGCCATACTGTCCAAAGTAATTTATAGATTCAATGTTATCCTCCATCCAGCTATCATTGACTTTCTTCACAGAATTGGAAAAAACCAGCTTAAACTTTATATGGAACCAAAAAAGAGCCTGCATAGCCAAGACAATACTAAGTAAAACAAAAAACAAAAAAGCTGGAGGCATCACGCTACCTGACTTCAAACTATACCGCAAGGCTAGCTACAGTAATCAAAACAGCATGGTACTGGTACCAAAACAGAGATATATACCAAGGGAACAGAACAGAGGCCTCAGAAATAATGCCACACATCTATAAACATGTGATCTTTGACAAACTTGACAAAAACAAGCAATGAGGAAAGAATTCCCTATTTAATAAATGGTTTTGGGAAAACTAGCTAGATGTGTGCAAAAAGCTGAAACTGGATCTCTTCCTTACACCTTATACAAAAGTTAACTCGAGATGGATTAAGATTTAAACATAAGATGTAACACCATAAAAACCCTAAAAGAAAACCTAGGCAATACCATTCAGGACACGGACATGGGCAAGGACTTCATGACTAAAACATGAAAAGTAATGGCAACAAAAGCCAAAATGGACAAATGGGATCTAACTAAACTAAAGAGCTTCTGCATAGCAAAAGAAACTATCATTAGAGTGAACTGGCAACCAACAGAATGGGAAAAAATTTTGTAATCTACCCAACAGACAAAGGGCTAATATCCAGAATCTACAAAGAACTTAAACAAATTTACAAGAAAAAAAAATTCCATCAAAAAGTGGGCAAAGGATATGAACAGATAATTCTCAAAATAAGACATTTATGCATCCAACAAACATATGAAAAAAAGTTCATTGTCACTGGTCATTAGAGAAATGCAAATCAAAAGCACATTGTGATAGCATCTCATGCAAATTAGAATGGCAATCATTAAAAAATCTGGAGACAACAGATGCTGGAGAGGATGTGGAATAATAGGAACACTTTTACACTGTTGGTGGGAGTATAAATTAGTTCAACCATTGTGGAAGACAGTGTGGCGATTCCTAAAAAATCTAGAAACAGAAATACCATTTGACCCAGCAAACCCATTACTAGGTATATACCCAAAGGATTATAAATTATTCTGTTATAAGGACACACGCACACATATGTTTATTGTGGCACTGTTTACAATAGCAAAGACTTGGAACTAACCCAATGCCCATCAATGACAGACTGGCTAAAGAAAATGTGGCACATAAACACTATGGAATACTATGCAGCCATAAAACAGGATGAGTTCAAGTCCCTTGCAGGGACATGGATGAAGCTGGAAATCATCATTCTCAGCAAACTGACACAAGAACAGAAAACACTGCATGTTCTCACTCATAATTGGGTGTTGAACAATGAGAACACATGGACACAGGGAGGGGAACATCTCACATTGGGTCCTGTCAGGGGGTTGGAAGCTAGGGGAAGAATAGGAGGGGCTGGGGGAATAGGGGAGGGATAGTGTTAAGAGAAATACCTAATGTAGATGACATTGGAATGGATGCAGCAAACCACCATGGCATGTGCATACCTATGTAACAAACCTGCACATTCTGCACATGTACCCCAGAACTTAAAGTATAATTTAAAAAATCATGAATAAAATGCTCAGCATGTCTGTCTGGTTGGTAATCTCTTTGTGAACACATTTTTATAAAAACACTACCTTGTTACTATAAACCACTCTACTTTTTGGCATAATGATAATTATATTCTGAGGTACTGTATAACTGATGAATTAGTCATTTGTGTTTCTTATTGTCCATTCCTCCTCTACTAGAATGTAAATTTCATTAATGCAGAGATCACCATCATTCTCTGACATATCCCACATATCTAAAATAAAGCATGGTATACAATAGATAATAAATATTGAATAAAATAGCTTGAATGAAATACTGTAAGTGGCCTTATTCTGAAAATATTTTCAAACTTTCTTGCAATGGATGATTTTTAAGTGCTATATCTTAGTATTTGATATCAGTAGAACAAAAAATTGTACAGATTAAAATCATTGAAGAAAAAGTTAAAATTTCTTTATTATCTTCTATTCAAAATAACAACAGAAAAATGTGGTAACTTTGACATATTTATTTCACGCTGTCCTAAAACCTTCACTTAGCCAATAGAAACTGAGCAATAATAACAACAGTATGAACAATAATCATAATAGCAACAATAATTTAAAAATACAAACCCATACAAGCAGAGAAATCAGGAGAAAAATTAGTAGTAGTTAAGAGATGGTTACATTTCGGAACTAACATCTGTGAATGAAAAATTAGGAAAGATGATTGCCTAGAATGCAGATATCTCAAAAATTCTATTTATCCTAGTAAAAATTTATATGGAGAAGTGTCACTAGTCAGGTATTGTGGCATGTGCCTGTGGTCCCAGCTACTCGGGAAACTGAGGTGGGGGATTGCTTGAACTCAGGAGGCAGAGGTTGCAGTGAGCCGAGATTGCACCATTGCACTCCAGCTTGGGCAACAGAACAAGAAATTGTCTCAAAAAATTTAAAACATGTTTAAATTAAAATAAATAAATAAAGTAGTGCCATGGGGAGGTGATGAAAATACAAAAAAAGGTTTAAAGAAACTAGAATCCTCTATACATGTTCTTAATCTAATATTACCTGGCTATTACCTCTCTGAAATCAGACAGCTGAAGATTGTTATGTTAAAAAACATCTCATGTCTTATAAGAAGAGTTCTCTAAGACAGGAAGCACAGCTGAGTAACATACAGAAATCAAGGAATTTAAGGATAAAAATTCTACATACTAACTGGAGAGAATTTACTCATCACCTATTACTGCTAGGTTCCTACAAGGAACAGCAGCAATGGTATATCCCTGAGAAAGAGATTGGAAGATTGCAGTTGCAGTAGATTGAACCATTCAAGAGAAAAGATTTGTAGATACTGACATTTGTATGCCATCTCTCAAAGTAGTCAATACTTAAAATTCATTCAGGAGTTAAAATGAATAAAACAGAAATACATGTAATAAGATGGATGAAATTTCATAAACATTATGTTGAGATAAAAATGTTTCGCTGTATGTTCAATTTACAAACATTTTCCTCATATAAAACAATAATATATATTTAAGGAATAGGTATATGTATATGAATGTATAAAAACATAAATGGGAATGTATCACACTATCATAATAAGAGGCTATAGCTAGGAGGGTATCTCTACGAGGAAAGAATGGAATGTGTAAGTCTTATCTGTACCATATTGTTAAAAAAGAAAACTAAAGCAAACCTGAGTAAAATTATTTTGTATTTTAGGATTTTTTTAATATATAAAAAGTATTTTTAAAAATAAAGATATTTCTTCTGCCTAAGGATAGAGTAAATAACAGCATCTGGCTATTTCAGGACACTAAATTCCTGAAAGAAAAATTGGTGCTAGGTAAACATAGGACACCAAAAGGCCATTTCTTGAAGCATTCTCAATGATGACTGAGCAAGATGGCAATGTCCTCCTTCATGACACCGGAAATCCAAGAATGGTATCTTTTATGTTACTTAAAAGTATCAGGACCAGGATGTCAAGAACATTGGAAGGTATTGAGAGCACTAAAGCATCAACGTAGAGTTTTACACAAGCAGATAAAAAGACCAAGAGGCACTGATAATAAAAGAGTGAGGAAGAATTTAAGCAAAAGGAAGAAAATGCTAACTTTGATTTGATGCCTAACTGAATATAACTGTTAAATTAAGTTTAAATAAATCTGCCTCCTTATATATTTTTAATTCTACCTAATGATTTATTTGTACATAGTGAACTTTATCTAACTGGATGTATAATCTACTTTTGTGCCAATCACTGAGTTTTAGCCAATCAAAGATGGCAAACTATTAAAACTGTATTAAAATAAGACAAAATCCAAATTGTTATTCATCTGACTGTTTCAGTACCTCACTTCTGTTTTCTGTATGTCACATTCCTTTCTCTATCCATGAATCTCCTTTGACCAAGAGACAGCACTGGACTGTCTCTGAACCTATTTTAGTTCAGGAACTGCCCAACTCATGAATTATCCTTTGCTTGATTAAATTCTGCTAAATTTAAGGTTTTTCTTTTAACACAACTCTATATAAGCTAAAGTTTGGGTGGCTTAGTACAGCAAAGCAAAAAGGAAAGTCATATTTCAGGTTGCCCATAGTACATCAATTGCATGAAAATAAGAACATTCAAATAGCAGTTGAATGTAGTTCTTTCTTGTGTATTCTTTTCATTCAGTAACAAAGAACCTAACCATTAGACTTGATAAGAAGATGGTTCAGAAAGAGACACATAAAGAAATGGGTACAGTTCAGAAACTACAATAGAATAGTGGTTTTTGTACTGTTCTAAGGAACAACGACATTCTGTAGAGGTATTACAGGATCAGTCAAGTTATAATGAAAAGAAAACTGGGTAAGTGTTATTCAAGTTGCTTTTCCTGTGTGTTCATCAGAAAAATTTCATTTTTATTTGTTTTACATATTGGAGATATTTACATATATATATATATATATATATATACACACACACATATATATATATATAATGTTTATAGGTAAAAGGCTATAATTGACTAAAGGACACATAAATAATACAATAGCTTTGTAAGTGTGTCTGACTTCACCATTTCTTAAAAAGATTTTGAGGAGATATTAGTATCATTTTTTAAAATAAATGTTAGTGCTATTTTAAAAGATACAAGATTTTTATGAAAGTCTTATGGGCACTGCATTTAACTAATCTAGCCCAAATGGATTATCAATTCCACATAAAGTAAAATTCTGCTTCCAGTTTCTAGATTGTCAATCCTTTTAAAAAATGAATTTGCATAACAGATAATAACCTTAAGTGGTAGCAATTTAAACAATATGGTGAAAATTCAGAGTGCCTCAATGATGATGGCCAATAAGTTTGAAAACACATGTAGATGATTGAGAGAGATATGATAAATATGTAAATACAGAGATTTAGAGGTAAATATTTTTACTCTTTTCTAATTTTACACACTGTCTTGTATATTACTTTTTAAATTAAAACATGTCTTGGATACCAGATACGAAGAGGGGACACCAATATAGATTCCATGACATCAAAAGAATAATAAAGAAATAATATAAACAACTTTATAGCCACACATTTAACAACCTAAATTTTTTTAAAATATCATTCTCAGCAAACTGATACAAGAACAGAAAACCAAACACTGCATGTTCTCACTCATAAGTGAGTGCTGAACAATGAGAACACATGGACACAGAGAGGCAAATATCACACACCAGAACCTGTCAGGGAGTGGGGGACTAGAGGAAGGATAGCAGGGGTTAGGGGACAAGGAAAGGATAGCATTAGGAGAAATACCTAATGTAGATGATGGGGTGATGGATGCAGCAAACCAACATGGCACGTATATACCTATGTAATAAACCCGCACATTCTGCACATGTACCCCAGAACTTAAAGTATAATAAAAAAAATTGTCTGAAAAACACAATTTGTGAAAATTCACACAAGAAGAAATAGCCAGTCAGAATAACTCATGTCTATTAAAGAAATACTATCAATAATTAACAACCTTCTTAAATAGAAAGTACCAATCCCAGATGGGTCCACTGGTGAAATATACCAAAAATATACCAAGTATATTTCATGTATGAAAAATATTATAACAATTACTTACAATCTTTTTCCGAGACAGAATCAGAGGGAATACTACCTAACTCATTCAATGAGGCTAATATTAAAACAGTACAATAATATTACAATAACGGAAAACTACATACCAATGTCTCACATGAATGTATATGCAAAAATCCTCAACAAAATATAAGCAAACTCAATCCAACAATGCATAAAAAAAAACTATACAGTATGGCCAAGTGAGATTTTTTCCAGGAATGCAAGACTGGATCAGCATTTGAAAAATCACTTAACACAATCATTAACATGAATAGGTTAAAGAAGAAAAATCACACAACCATATCAATTGTTGTAGAAAAGTATTTGGCAAAACTCAATACTCATTTGTAATAAAACACTCAGTAGGTCAGGAATAAAAGAGACTTTTTCAACTTGATAAAGACTATGTATAAAAACCTGCGGCTAACATCATACTTAATGAAATAGAAGCTTTCCTCCTGAGATCAACAACAAAGCAAGAAAATCTCCTCTCATCACTGCTTTTCAACATCAAACTTGAAGTACTAGAAATCACAATAAGATAAGGAAATAAAGGGTATTTAAATTAGGAAGAAAGAAATAAAACTGCCTTTGTTAGCAGATGACATAATTATCTAAGTTGGAAACCTGAAAAAATTAACAAAAAACCTCTTGCAACTCACGAGGTAATATAGCAGGGTTGCAGGATACGAGTTTAATACACAGAATTCAATCACATTCTTATATACCAGAAATGAAAAAGTAGAAATGGAATTAAAAACACAATATCATTGACATAAGTATCCCCGAAATGCAATACTTAGGTATAAATTTAAAAATATTTATATACAAGACGTATACAAGAAAAACTGTGAAATGCCGATAAAAGAAATGAAAGCGCTAAAGTCACTGAGGAATATTCCATGTTCATAGATAGAAAAATGCAATATTGTCTAGATGTCAGTTTTTTTAACTTGATGTATAGATTCAATGCAATCTCAGTTAAAATTCCAGCAAGCTATTTTGTGGACATTGACAAAGTATTCCTAAAGTTTGTATAGAGAGGCAAAAGACACAGAATAGCCAACATACTGAAGAAGAACAAAGCTGAAGAATTGACACAACCCAATGTCAAGACTTATCATAAAGCTACGGTAATGAAGATACTATAGTTTTGACAAAAGAATAGACAAATGTATTGGTGGAAAAGAATAGAGAACCCAGAAACAGACTTATGAAAATATTGCCAGTTGATCTTTGACAAATGAAGTAAGGCAAAACAATGCAGCCAAAATTGTCTTTTCAACAAAATGGTGCTGAAACAATTCGATATCTACATAAAAATTAAACATAGACAGATTTTATACTCTCCACAGTTAACTGAAAACACATCATGCAGAATGCAAAACCATGAATCTACCAAAAGATAACACGAAAGACAATCTGGATGACTCAATACAGCAATGACTTTTTAGATACAACACAAAACACACAATCTACAAAATAAATCATTGGTAATCTAGAATCCTTTAAAAATCAAGATTTTCTGTTGAAGGAGTGAGAAGGCAATTCATGGATGGAAAGAAAATGTTTGCAAAATACATATCTGAAAAAGTACTGTTACCCAAAATATAGAAAGAACTCTTACAACTCAACAGTAAGAAAACAGACAACCCAACTAAAAAATAATGAGTGAAATATCTAACAGATACCACACTAAAGAATATCTACAGATGGAGAATAAGTATATAAAAAGACATTCAGCATCATATGTTATTAGTGGTTGAGGTCCCACCATCTTATTTAACTGCCACCTGAGACTGTAGTTTCTGTTGTAAGTTCCCATTAAAAGTTTCTTTCTGAGAAACTGGATTTGTCAGCCTCTTTCTTCAGCCTCTCAGCTTCCTTGGACCTTGAGAACAAGTGTGCCTCTTCCTCTTCAATGCTACTCTCCCATGGAAGATTTGGTCAGTTACATTAAAGTATTTGTGAACAACAAGCCTTCGCTTTTTATTTGACACTGCTATTTCCCTAATTGATCACTGGTCTGATATAGCTTGCAGCAAAGCTGACATGCAGATGGAATTAAGCTTTTGAAATCAACCCAATAGTCCCATAGACTGTTCTTTTGGATAAATGTAGAAATTGATCTTTCTAGTCTTAAAGCTTGAAACTTATATTTGTTATATCTGAGTTCCTTCCTCCGGAAAGGCCTTCAGGCCTCTTAAAAACAACAACAAAAAAAAGTATCAAAGAACTGAAACTCACCAGATCACCATATCCAGACAATAAGACTTTGGACCCCTAATTCATCATGATTGCTCCCTTACCCCCTCCCTAGTTTTCTTATATAGCAATGATGAACATTGTTACATTTCTCTTTTGCTATATAAACTCCTGGTTCTAATTTTTCAGAGAGATGGATTTGAGACTGGCCTCCCATCTCCTTAGCTGCAGCACCCAAGTAAAGCCTTCTTTCTTGGCAATACTTGCCATCTCAGTGATTGGCTTTCTGTGCTGTGAGCAGCAGTACCTTGACTGAACACCTGGTGTTTTGGTAACACTTTGACCAGCCCAGGTTCTCATTTCTAGCTGTGTACCTTTGCCCCTCTCTCCCTGCTGTAGGTGTAGAAGCCCTCGTATTATTTCTAACCAAAGAACTGTAGAATAAATTTAGGTACACTCAGATGGAATTAGCATTTTAGTCTTATTTTCTAATTGGGAAGTGAAAGGCTTTGTTATGTATGAAAGATACAAATTCGACGGAAAGAATTTTCCTGAGGAAAGAGTAGAAAATTGCTATTGAAAGTACAAAATAGCAGCATCTTCCTTCTTTGATGTGAACACTGAGCATATGCATTGGTCTTGCCAGGATTCTTTTAAAATTCCTTGGAAATAACTTGTGTTTCCTGGGCAAAACACTTTTATTCCTACTTTTTCTCATGAGAAGGTGGGATTGAGAAAAATGGGTAGAAAGGGAGAAAGCAAGCAGGACTTTTTACCAAGTCCTGTTGATTCTTCCTCCTACCTGTCTCTCATGAGATTACTAGAGATGAAAAGAGACCTGAGAGACATATTAACTAATTGCCACATGTGGATTTTTATTCTGATCTGAACAAAGCAGCTGGAACAATTTGGGGAAAGTAAACATGGACTGTGTATTAGATAATATTAAGGAATTATAGTAAATTTCATTGAGAGTGATCAAAGGATTGTGGTTTTGGTAAAACAAGTAAATTCTTACATATTAAAGGTTAACAGGAAATTAGGTAAGGTAAAATAGTGTTGTCTATGGTTTGCTCCAAAATAGGAAAAATAAAGTGGAGAACAGTTAAAACAAGAACAGCCAAATATTGACAATAATTGAAGATGAGTGATAGATACATGGGAGTTTATTATATTACTCATTCTACTTTTATACTTCGTTCTGTAATAAAAAGTTTTAATAATTAGAAAAATCATACATTGTTAAAGAACTGCAAGACAACAGTGAGATAGCACTACATACCATTAGAATAGACAAAATTTAAAGTGCTGACAACACCAAATGCTGACAAGAACTGGGAGCAACAGGAGTTCTAATTCATTGCTGGTGGGAAAGCAAACTGGTAAAACTATTTTGGAAGACAGTTTAGCAGTTTCTTACAAAACTAAACATAATTTTACCATACAATTCAATAATCACACTTCTTTGAATTTACACAAATTAGTTGGAAAAGCGTGTTCATACAAAACTCTGCACATGGGTGTTTACAGCATCTTTATTCATGACTGAATAAACCTGGAAGCAACAGAGACACCCCTCAATTAGTAAATGGACAAATAAGTTGTACCACATCAAAACAATGGAATATTATTCAATACTAATGAAAAAATGAGCTATCAAGCCATAAAAAGACATTGAGGACATTTAAGTTAAAGAAGTCTTTCTGGAAAGGGATATTGTATGATTCCAACCATGTGACATTCTGGAAAAGAAAAAAAAAAAAACTATAGAATAAAAGGATTAGTGGTTGCCAGAAATTCTGAGTAGAAAGAAGGATGAATAGATGGAGCATAGAGGATTTTTAGGGCAGTACAACTATTCTATATGACACTGTAATAATAGATATGTTTCCTTATACATTTGCCAAGAAACATGGCTGTACAACACTAAGATTGAACCCTAATGTCAACTATGGGCTTGAGTGATAATGATAAGTCATTGTAGTTCCACTGTTTGGAACAAATTTACCATTCTGCTACAGGATGTTGACAATGGAAGAGGATATGCATGTATATGGCTGGGGATTTGTGGAAACTCTCTGGATTTTTGTGTTCAACTTTACTGTGAACCTAAAACTGCTCTAAAAAATAAAGTTTATTGAAAATATCTTGAAGACTATTTTTATTAATTTCAAAATGTTAACGAGTATGTTCAAAATTACTTGTGTCATTAAAATAATTAAAATAAATCTTACATCTTCATTCTCTTTGATGGATCCTCCAGATACTCTAATGTCTCATCTTACCTACTTAGAGCCACAGTCTCTCCCTCCCTGCCTCCATGTTCCGCCTCTTCCTTTTATTTTTTCTCCTTCATTTTCTACCTCTCGCCTTTCCTTCCTTTGGATTCTTATGCTGTGAACAGTAGAGACATTTTTTTTAACTGTCTTAAGTACTGAGGGTGTATGACGCAAATTTATGGTGGACTTAGGGCAGCAGAGCACAGTGCCTCTGCAGTCACAGGACTGGGTCTTAGTTCCAGCCTCAGGCAGGACTGGGTCTTAGCTTAGAAAACTATTGTCAGATGAAACCACGTGTCTGGCTCTGGGACAGCCCATCTGGTGACTCGACTTCTTTTTGTCTCTAACTGCTCCTATAACCATATGGCCTATGACTTATCTTTGCTTGCCTCACATTTAGACCACTTTTAATAAAGTCCATTTGACCCTACCAATTACCATGAAAATAAAGCTTGCCTTTGGGCAAATACGCCACAGATGAGCTCCTGTACTAGCTAAATAATATGTAAAAGCTCTACCAAATGGTGTATTTTCTTGGTCTATAAACCAATTATACAAATACTCTTCCTCTAACAGCCTTGAGAGACATTCAATCTAGATCCAAATTCATGTATATTAGTTTACCACTCTACTTCAATTACCTGCTAAAGCCTTTAAATTCTCCATGTGAGGAGCTTTCTAGTTTTAAACTATGAGAGAAAACTGTTCAATAGATGAGGCACCTTGGTGATATGTGGTAGTAGGCCAAAGGCCATCTATAGAGGAAAATCATAAATTTTTTAAATTAGTTTGAATTTTGTATAAAAAATAGAAATAGAAAAATAGTTTATGTGATTTAAAATTGCTATTAAATACTTGTCATACATGCTTTTTAAAAAAAACGTTCTTTTTAGGCAGATAAGTATTGCATGCGTTGGCAAGTATTTAATTAATTGGTATAGATACATATATATTTGTACTTATTTGTGTTTGTGTAGCATGTGCACTTGTATGTGTATGCATAAAAGAACACTAATGACTAAATATTAAACTTTATTACATTGCAAACCCTGAGAAGGAATGATGTCTTGTGTCATGTGCTGCACCATAGCACACCATTAGTACTCAGCAAGTTAAATAATAACAATTGTGTAATAAAAATGGTCACAGAGAAGAGACTAGTAGCAGAAGAATGAAGTCCAGTAATAATAACTGAAACAATACTAGTTTCCAGAAGAACATGTAATTTTTTATCTCTTTATCCCCCAACAGATTCTTAAAATTATCCAGGCGAAGTCTGACTCACAGACCTCTAAGCATGTATAAATGCAAGAATTTATAGTCTAAGTTTTTGTAAGTAATGGGTCAGTGAACATCTGGGAGAAAAGCATAAAAGAACAGTCAGATTGAGGTGTTTTATTTTTCATTCAATCTCATTTTTCTGTACCTTTATTAAATCTGCAGTGGGTGGCTAACTCATACTGTGGATGTCTCCAAGCCTTCAGGAGAGTGTTCATCCAAGAGACAGTGAGAGCCCCTGAGGGTCTATTTGTCAGAGACTGACAAAGAGATGAAAACGTTTGAAAACATGCTATCTTCTCCACACATTAATCTGTACGTTTGTGTAACAGCTGTGGGTGAGACTTTTTCCCTGCTACTCAATGTTCTTTTCTCCCAAGCTGAGTGTAATTTTAAATATCGACACACACTGTGAATAGACATAGGGCATCACCTAAATTCAGCTGAACAGTCTGTAGTCAATGATGGTTTAATAGTAACCTAAACACTGTCTGGCCAAACTGGGGAGGGGCAGAGAGGGGCGGGGAGGGAAGGAAGGAAGGAAGGAAGGAAGGAAGGAAGGGAGGGAGGGAGGGAAGGAGGATTACAGTTACACTAGAGATTTCAGGGTTTGATTTCACTTACATTAGGTTGGGGTGGGGTGAGGGAAGCTAAGGAGAATTCCCAGTTTGCCTGGGAAATTATAGAAACTTAAATGTTGCAGAGAAAAAGGGCATGTCTTATAGGAGCCTTGAATAAAAATGCAAAAGTTGGCATGCATGTAGTATAAACTACAGATAAGCCAGGTGAATTAAGAGACTGGATATATAAGGACGTGCAATTTCAAATAAGTCTGAAAAAAAAAACTGCCTCAGGCCAAATTATTAAAGGTCCTGATGCAAGGCCCAGGAGTTCATAATTTGTTGTCTTATAAATACAGTGTCATCAATAAAGCAGGCCACTATTACAATGACACATGAGTTTTGCAAATTTATTTATGAAAAAATATAAAAGATAAATGGAAAGCAGAAGCAGCAGAAACTAAGGAGGCATGTGACAAGGAGGCCTGAGGTGTGTTCTGGAAGTGAGGATGGAGGTGAAGGGGTGGAACTGACAGAATTTTAAAGTTTTAAGTTGAAAGCTGAGAAAGAATAAAAAGCCAGAGATGAGTTCAAGTTTTTAGAAACTGTGTGTGAAAGCATTCACTGAAACAGATAAGATCAACTAAAAAATAGGGAAAGGATAATAGGTAGTTTACTTAGACCTTTTCAGATTGCACTGCAACACATTGAAATAACTGAAATCCCTGAAGATACAAAGAACAGGAACCATATCAGCAAGACCAACAGAGAAATGGAGACTGGTGATCTCTCATAAAGAAGGTAAACAGTGTCCTTTATTCACTACATTAATGCTCCTCCATAACGAGATTTAGCTTGTCAGTATCACTCCTTTCATTCTTTCCACTGCTACCAGTTTAATAGTCTCTCTGCTCTAATTATTTTCCTTCATATATTTTCACTTGATGTGTACTGTAATTTAAGAATAAAAAATGAAGAATATATAGTTGGGACATGAAAATCAACTAAGAAGATGCAACCAAAAGATTCCAAGTCAACAGGACTTTCAAATAAAAGTGTGAGGTAGTTTTATTTCAATTCTCTTAGCTAAGGAGATTTAATCTCCTTGGCTTTGTATAACAGCTATAAGAACTTGAGCTGACACATATGTGTCGATTTACTTATTTAATTAATAAGTTAACATGGATCAGCTCTGCAGATGCTAAAAGAACTGCACAATACACGTTGTACCTTGAAAATGTATACCAAGCTTGTGACAGTTAAATCCTACATTTCAAAATATGGTAGACACAATAATGGCCCTCCAAATTTGTTCACATCTTAATTCCCAGAATCTATGAATATGTTATGTCACATGACAAGAGAGAATTAAGATTGCAGGTGGATTTAAGTTTGCTAATCATCTGTCCTCGATATGACATTATCCTACACTATCCAGGAAGACACAATGTAATCACAAGGGGCCATATACCAAAGAGGAATTTAGGGGGATCAATGTCAGAGTAGAGCTCAGCCAACCATTGCTGGCTTTTACAATGGAAGAGGACCACAAGCAATCAAATGCAAGCAACTCTTAAGACCTGAAAGAAATAAAAAAAAAAAAAATTTTTAACTGATTTGAGTCTAGTCTCCAAAGAGGAATATAGCCTTACTGATCCCTTGATATTAGCCCAATAAGACTCATTTTAAACTTGTGACCTCCAGAAGTAAGTTAATAACTTATTGTATATAAAGCTACTTCATTTTATGGTAATTTGTTACAGCAGCAATAAAAAAACTAATATACAAAACATTTACATATGATAACATTTTGTTCCTTTTTAATGTCTTAATTGGAAATTGAAATATTATAAATCAGCAAATGACTTTAAGATATTATTCAAGAGCATCAAGTTATTTAATAAAATTTCTGCATCACAAATGACAAGTTGTTTATCTAAGTTAAATTTTAATGGTAATCAAAACAGCATGGTACTGGTACCAAAACAGAGATATAGAACAATGGAACGGAACAGAGCCCTCAGAACTAATGCCATACATCTATAGTCATCTGTTCTTTGACAACCCTGACAAAAACAAACAATGGAGAAAGGATTCTCTAATTAATAAATGGTGTTGGGAAAACAGGCGGGCCACATGCAGAAAGCTGAAACTGGACCCCTTCCTTACACTTTATACAAAAATCAACTCCAGATGGATTAAAGATTTAAACATAAGACCTAACACCATAAAAACCCTAGAAGAAAACCTAGGCAATACCATTCAGGACATAGGCATAGGCAAGGACTTTATAACTAAGACACCAAAAGCAAGGGCAATAAAAGCCAAAATAGACAAATGGGATCTAATTAAACTTAAGAGCTTCTGCACAGCAAAGAAACTGTCATTAGAGTGAACTGGCAACCAACACAATGGGAAAAATGTTTTGCAATCTACCCATCTGACAAACGTCTAACATCCAGAATCTACAAAGAACTTAAACAAATTTACGAGAAAAAAACAAACAATTCCATCAAAAAGTGGGTGAAGAATACGAAGAGACACGTCTCAAAAGAAGACATTTATGCAGCCAACAAACATATGAAAAAAAGCTCATCACCACTGGACATCAGAGAAATGCAAATCAAAACCACATTGAGATACCACCTCACGCCAGTTAGAATGGTGATCATTAAAAAATCTGGAGACAACAGATGCTGGAGAGGATGTGGAGAAATATAAATGCTTTTACACTGTTGGTGGGAGTGTAAATTAGTTCCACCATTGTGGAATGCAGTGTGGTGATTCCTCAAGTATCTAAAAATGGAAATACCATTAGACCCAGCAATCTCATTACTGGGTATATACCCAAAGGATTAAAAATCATTCTATTGTAAAGACACATGCACACATATGTTTACTGAGGCACTGTTCACAATAGCAAAGACTTGGGACCAATCCAAATGCCCATTGATAATAGACTGGACAGGGAAAATGTGGCACATATACACCATGGAATACTATGCAGCCATAAAAAAGGATGAGTTCATATCCTTTGTAGGGACATGGATAAATCTGGAAACCATCATTCTCAGCAAACTGACACAGGAACAGAAAACCAAACACCGCATGTTCTCTCTCATAAGTGGGTGTTGAACAATGAGAACACATGGACGCAGGGAGGGAAACATCACACACTGTGGCCTGTCCGGGGGTGAGGGGCTATGTAGCAGGGGGTGGGGGATTGGGCAGGGATAGCATTAGGAGAAATACCTAATGTAGATGATGGGGTGATGGATGCAGCAAACCACCATGGCGAGTGTATACCTATGCGACAAACCTGCATGTTCTGCATATGTACCCTAGAACTTAAACATAATAAATAATTTTTTTTTAAAAAGTAAAAGGCCACAACTGAAGATGATTTCCTCTTCAGGTTACTCAACCGCAGCAAGAGTTCATGATGCACAATAGTATTTAAAAGGTATTGAAAAAGTTAGCCAGCTTAGAAAAGACATTACTTGTCAAATAAAAGCACTCTTCAATCACTGAAATGAAACTTTGACTTGGAAAATTTTTATCTGGGGCTAACCAAAATAATCCCTTTAAAATGTGAATATAACAATAACAAATATTAAAGATTGCCCCTGTTTTATTGAGTACAAACTTATAATTGTAGAAAATATTGGAATTATTTGGCAATGATTTAATGTTAAAATTTCAGTCACGATTTTATTGTGTCTAATTTTTCATACCTTAACTTTTTAAACTGATATATATATCTCAAAAGTGTATATATATATATATGTATCTCAAAAGTGTGTGTGTGTGTATGTGTGTGTCTGTGTGTATATATATATATATATATGTATATATATATATATATATATATGGCTAAAGGCCAACAGATACTTTCGAATAACACCACGTAAAGCTTACTGAACCTGGGGCTTATTTTAAGTAAGAGTTCATAACTGAAGTGGAAAATTAGTAAATGGATTATTTCCTATAAATAGATATATATAGGAAAAGGCCACTGCAGACCAAAAAATAAAAAGTTTCAAACTACAAAGGGTCAATATCTGACCTTTCCTACACTGACATGACTTCAAATAATCAATATTTTTCATTTTCTTTATCTAGAAGGAAAGCACTAAGTTAGTATCCAGAGACATGCTGTCGGGATCTATTATTGAGGTTGCTTTCCTAAAGTACACTTAGATATTAATAATTTAAAAAGCACACTCAATTTTTTAAGAAATATTTCTCTTTTAAAAGTAAGAAAAGTAAAATCATAAAAATCATTAGATTTTTTTGGATAAAATAAGAACCCTACTAGGACTGTGGAACATTTATACTGAGAATTGTTCTAAGAAGCCTTATATAAATATTATATTCAGTTGTTGCTGAATAAGAAATGCACATTGTTTATAAGCATGCTCTTAGATATACAAGAACAATTAGACAACCCACAAATATAGCCATGTTTTAGAAAGAAATTTCCCCTAATTTTATATCTATTTAGCTATCCTCACAATATAATCCTTCCAAATTAAACAGTGGACAAATGTTGATCAACATGGAAAAATTAAATGATTGGACTACTATTTACAATAGAATGCTATGAAAATGTTATTCCTACATTGAAGTCAATTAACTAGTATTCAAGAATAACATAATGTGATGTGATATTAAAGATATGGCACAAAATAATATAGACACTACGATTGCATATTGTCTATATGTGTGTATAGATTTATGTGTACAGATTTTCGTGTATAGTGCTATAGGTGGGTATGTTCCAAGCATTTATTCTTTGTACCTTAGATTGTGCTATACCAATTTTAATTTTGTTTGACAATTGTTACATTCCAAATTTGTTATAATCAGTATCTATTACTTTGATATTTAAAAAACCTAGGCCGGTGACGGTGGCTCACATCTGTAATCCCAGCACTTTGGGAGGCCAAGGCGGGAGGATCATGAGGTTCAGATTGGAGACAAGAGTTGCCAACATAGTGAAACCCTGTCTGTACTAAAAATACAAAAATTAGCCAGGCATGGTGGCATGTGCCTGTAGTCTCAGCTACTCTGGAGGCTGAGGCAGGAGAATTACTTGAACCCAGCAGGCAGAGTGAGCTGAGATCATACTACTGCACTCCAGCTGGGCAACAGAGTGAGAAAGGAAAAAAAAAAAAAAAGGAACTATAAATTTTCAAGAGAAATGGATCTAGACAGGTTTCAGGAAAAGAAGAAAAAAATGTCAATTATGATTAAGTCATGATAATCAAAGAATAGTATTAAAACTTTATTTTGCTCATATTTTCTGAACAGTGTAATTTATTACTGTGTGTTAGTAATGTAAGCCTTTTCCGGATTTGGCAGCATTCATCGATAAGTTTTCACGTCTCCTCTATATTCTACATTAAACTTATTGTTAACATGGATTCATTATTTGCCTTTTCCACACCAAGCCATAAAGTGTTCAATTGAGAACTAGATCAATTATTTTTAGATAACACTGTGGAATATTTTTGACATATCTTGAATTGTATATTCTTTACAAGTAACTTGCTAATTTTTAAACATTTAGGAAATACTGATTATCTTCTTTTTTAACCATTATCCTACTTGTTTTGACTTAGATAAAATTATTAAGCACAAATTTAGTGAACGGAATTTATGAATTTTAATATTCCCCCCACCAAATTTCAGAATAATAAATCATACTAGCACAAACCAAGGGGCTCCTAACATCTCACTCTTCATCACATTCCAAACCTCAACAGCTTCTCTTGTCTTTTCTTTTCCCATCTTTGCAATAAGGGAGAGGTAGAAAAAAGGAAGAAAACAGAGAAGAATGAAGAGAAAAAGAGAAAGACAAAGAAGCAACCATTTAATGAAACTTGCTTGGCATTACATTTGGCTGTTTATGAAAATCATTTTGTTCAATCCACGTAATAATCCTGTGAAGATTCTATTAGTTGCTGTGTTTTGCAGGTGAGAAAATCAACAGTGAGAGAGGCTGAATAACTTGGTAAAGGTCACACATGCTATCAGGTAAAGCTATAATCAAAGCCCAGGCTTCCTGACTTCCGAGTGCTTCTCACTTTATCGCCTTAAATGTTTGTCTACCCCTTCATTCCCTTTCTTTCTTGCCTCCTTATGCCCCACATTCAGTAATGTAAGTGGCCTTCAGAGGAGGAACATGGTCACAGGTCCCACAAGTCTACAAAGTGATGGATTTTTTTCCAACTATTCTAGATTTCCATTTCACATAGATGGTAGTTGGGTTTTGTTGTTGTAGTTGCCAGATCATGAGAATTAGTGCATATTTTTGCACATTTCAAACAAAATAAAATATTGAAATATTCATTTTTTGAACTCATATTTATACTTTTTTCATGTTGTTATATTTACAAATAAACCTACCAAGGTTAAGCAGAAAATTTAAACACCACTTGAATGTCAAGATAAAATAGATGATTGAGAAAATTGGCTGTGTAATTTATGTAAAAAATAAAAATTATTTTGTCTTTCTGGAATCAAGTTTGAGAGATATCCTGATTAAAGTCATCACTTATTTACATAATTCTCTAAATTCTGCATTTTAACGAGTAGAATTTTTTAAATCCAAGGTACTTATGAAAAAGAAATAAATTTTCAAGATAAAATTAATATGATATAAAGTCATTATATAGATAAATTGGCTGAAATATTTTTGTTGAATTATTTAATATTTATTATGGGAATTATATTAAGCAACCAATAAAACTGTGACAAAATTTTGCCTTATGCAAATATTATATATGTTAAATATTCAAGAAAAATACACACACGAATAGCTTGCATTAATTTAATTAACTGCTTAAAATTATTGGCTTATAAAAAGTTATAGAATTTTGATTGTATCTATTTAAATATGTTATTTTCACATACCCTGTTATGAAATTTAGACAAGCTAATTCTAGAGACTCTGATGAAAATGACTACATGGTATGCCTTAGAACTTTTGGAGTCACCAAATTGTTTTGAAGAAAACTATAACATTGTAATATATAATATTACAACAAAGTCTTATTTAATAAATAACTCAGTAGACATTGAGCTCCAGCCAGTGGTTATACTAATGAAGTGACTATTAAAATTGATGTTAAATCAAAGACAATGCTTATCCTTTTCTGTATATTAGACTCATTTATTAAAATTAAAATTACGTGTTGGCAGAGCTTCCTTTCATAAAATTCAAATTTTATTCCCCAAATTATTTATTAAATAAAACTAGCATAATAAAATTTGATCAAGGCATTTTAGTTGCTAATTAATAATACAGAAAGCATGAAACACTATGCTGGCATGATAATCTTTTTTGGTTCAGTTAGTTCACAAAAAGACATAGAAAGTTCAGGTTTGCGATCCACTTACGTCAGAATTGTTATTTAGACCTAATACCAATATTGAAAAAAAGAAATGGAAACCATGAAACAAATCCATAATAACTGACTTGATATATTACTATATAATTATTTAATCATCATACAAGTATGCTATGATTGCTTTTTTATTAAGTTAATTTATAGAATTATAAAAATCAGTATGTTTAGAGTGTACAATAATCAAAATACAAAACATTAATTGAGGGAATAAAAATTCAATCCATATGTAATCAGAGTAAAAACTCAAACAGCTTCTCTTTGTAATATCTGATATTAGGTGCAAAAATAGAAACTAAAACATTTATTAATCAATATAAATATTTGTTCAGTTGGGTTCTCTGATATTTTCTAGTTTTTAAATTTTTTTTTTGTCTTTTGGGTTTCTTGTGCCTTTTGTTTTGTTTTTGAGTACAAGATAATTACTTTCACAAATTTAATGCAAATGGCATAAATTGCTCTAATGTTATTCAAGAATGTCAAAATAGTCCTTAATAAGCTTGAAAAATAAGAAGCAACTATAGAAAGGGAACAACTTGAATATGTTAATAAATGAAGTAAATTCTCCTAAGACCAATAACAAAATGTGAGGTTTACATCTCACAACATCTTTTACTCTGAGAAAGACACTTAAAACTGCACTGCTAGTTGTGCCTTTCTTATTGTTTGAACTGTGTTAAAATATGGAGTTATGATCAAAACATTTTAGGATTCCATGAGGTAAACTTGGAATTGTCTTCAAAATAAAGATTCGTCACCTTTCACATCAGGTGAGATATGAAAGTTTTCAAACCTATTAATCCAAAGCTCAAATACAAAATAAGAATTGCTGTGTGGTGACAAAGATAGCAGCAAGAATGTTCATTTTATTTTCTTTTTTTGTGTATGTGAACAGATTTTTTTTTTTTTTTGAGATGGAGTGTGGCTGTGTTGCCCAGGATGGAATGCAGTAACTCGATCTCAGCTCACTGCAGCCTCTGCCTCCTGGATTCAAGTGATTCTCCCACCTCAACCTCCTGAGTAGCTGGGACTACAAACATGTGCCACCACACTCAGTTCATTTTTGTATTTTTAGCAGAGATGGGGTTTCACCATCTTAGCCAGGCTGGTCTCAAACTCCTGACCACAGGTGATCCACCCGCCTTGGCCTCCCAAAGTGCTAGGACTGCAGGTCTGAACCACCACACCCTTGGATAATTTTCACAAAGAAACAGTTTTGTGAGGAGACACTGAGAATACGTTATTAAAATATGTAAGAATGTTGACTTTAATGCTATATAGCAGGTAACCCCTGCAGACTGGATTACTAAATTTATACATCAGTGTATACACACACACACACACACACACCACACACACAAAATATATATACACTTATATAATCATGAGTACATATTTATAACATGTAATTATACTTAATATATATTAACGATTTGATGTATATAAAAATCTAAGGTTAAAAGAAAGCAGGAAGAAAAGAATGGAGGAAGGCAGGCAAGAAGAAAGGAAGGAAGGGAGGAAAGGGGGAAGGGAGGGCAGCAGGGAGGGAAAAAGAAAGAGGGAGAGGGAAAGAAAGAAAGCAAGAGAGATTAATCAAGGGTCAGGATCTTTGAACTTTTGAGATAGCTATTTATTCACCTTGTCTAGCCAGATATTTTATATTACATAGTCCTACCACATAGTAATAAAAGAGATAACTTTGTACTTTTTTTACTCTTTTCAATAGTTATGATTGTCATTGCATATTTGAATTTCAGTATGAAAGATTCATTTTTTAAAAGCACAACTAAATTATTTTACAAAATAATATTCTCATAGTACTGTTATCTAATGTAGTATTTTTGGCCTATCAGCAAAACAGCACATTTAATACAGACTTTTTAAATGAAAGAACAAATAACGTAAATTAAAAGAATTCAAGCTTTAGAAGATATTCCCTAAGTGCATGTGAAGAATTTAAAAGCAGTCTAGTAGTACCTTTTATATAGATTTGGGCAACACTACCAAAATCATAAACAAAGGTAATAGGGATTGATTTTAGAATTTCAAGTTTTGTTCACCTAAGTAGATATTTAATGCTACAGCTCATATTTTCTCAATATCTTTGTAGAACAACTTCTGCCCTCTTCTTATTGGTATATCATTCATAAGTGTTGGCAGCTTCTAGCTTCTCCTTATTACATATTATTTCAAAAACCTCAATTCATCAAGAAAACTGGAAATTTAAAAATAAAACATTTTAAAGGGATAATTTAACAATTACTAATCCAAAATCCAAAGAAAGACAAAATTGAGTCAAATATGTAGTTTTGGCCAGGCACAGTGCCTGTAATCTCAGCACTTTGGAGGCTGGGGCAGATGGATCACTTGGTCCTCACCACACCTGCCTGGAAAACATAGAGAACTCCATCTCTACTAAAAATACAAAAAATTAGTTGGATGTGATGGCGAATGCCTGTAATCCCAGCTACTCAGAAGGCTGAGGCATGAGAATCGTTGGAACTCGAGAGATGGAGGTTGCAGTGAGCCAAGATCCCTCCACGGTACTCCAGCCTGGGTGACAAGAGTGAGACTGTCAAAAAGGAGAAGAGGAAGGCAAGGCACCATGGCTCATGCTTGTAATACCAGCACTTTGGAAGGCCGAGGTGGGTGGATCACAAGGTTAGGAGTTCGAGACCAGCCTGGCCAATATGGCAAAACCCATCTCTACTAAAAATACAAAAATTAGCCAGGCGTGGTGGTGCGCAACTGTAGTCCCAGCTACTTGGGAGGCTGAGGCAGGAGAATCGCTTGAACCCAGGAGGTGGAGGTTGCAGTGGGCTGAGATTATGCCACTGCACTCCAGCCTGGGCGAAAGAGGGATATTCCATCTCAAAAAAAAAGAAAAGAAAGGAGGATGGAGGGGAGGGGAATGGAAGGGGGGATAGGAAATGGAAGGGGGGATGGGAAATGGGAGGGGGAGGGGAGGGGAGGAGGGTA
>CAUYLG010043223.1:0-45023 GCA_963573385.1 Cacajao melanocephalus
GAGGCAGGAGGATCGTTTGAGCCCAGGGGTTCATGACCAGCCTGGGACAGTACAGCAAGACCTTATCTCTATAAAAAGTAGAAAAAAATTAGCCATGCAAGGTGGCACATGGCTGTAGTCCCAGCTACTCAGGAGGCTGACGTGGGAGGATCACTGAAACCCAGGAGGTCAAGGCTGCAGTGAGCCATGAGTGCACCACTGCACTACAACCTGGGTAATGGAGTGAATGCTATCTCAAAATGAACAAACTAATCACAATAAAACCCACCCTGGTAATTCCATCAATTCTAACATTTTGTTGTGTATCTTTTCAGTCTTCTATATGTGTGCACTCACACACGCGTATGTGTGTGAATAACTTTTTAAGGAAATTGAGATATAATTAACACACAAAATCAACAAAGTACACATTTTAAGTGTTGAACTTGATGAATTCTAACAATTGTAAAAGTCCACGTAACCATGACCCTACCCCCGACCCCTGGGCCCACATAAAGAACATTTCCATCCCTGGAACAGTTTCCTCCAGCCCCTTTCCAGTCAATTCCACACCCCATCTCTACTACTATCTGATTTTTAACACCGCAGATTAGTTTCTCTACAGCTGGATTTCGTATAATTAGAATCACATAGAATACATTCTCTATTTGTCTGGTTTATTTTTTGGTTAACATCATGATCCGGAGAGTCATCATGTTGTGTGTCAGTAGCTTGCTTTGTTCACTGTTACTGTTGAGTACTACCCTTGTCAGGATATAGCACAATTTGCTTATCCAGTCTCCTGTTGATGGACATGTCGGTCATGTCCAGTTTGAGCTATTATAAAATAAGGTTGTTACAGATGTTTGTATACAAGACTGTGTGAAAATGTTTGCAATTCTCTTTCCTCTAAAAGTGAAATTGCTAGATTGTATGGCAAGTGACTAGAGTCTTAGAAAACTGCCATACCTTTTCCTAAAGTGGTTTCATCATTGTATGTTCCCCGCTAATGTGTGAGAATTTTAGTAGTTCTGTATCTTTACCAACATTGTTTCTTAATTATTCACATATGGATTTTGCATGTTGTGGGAGTGTGGTGTACTTATTATTCTGTCACCCAGACAATAAGCACAGTACCCAATAAAGTACCCAATAGGTACTTTTCAATCCTCACTCTTCTCCCTCAAGTAGGCCCAAGTGTCTATTGTTCCCTTCTTTGTGTCCATCAGTGTTTAGCTCCCACTTATAAGTGAGAACATTCTTTTTTTTTTTTTTTTGAGATGGAGTCTCAATTTTGTCGCCTAGGCTGGATTGCAGTGGCACAATCTTGGCTCACTGCAACCTCTGCCGCCCAGGTTCAAGCAATTCTCCTGCCTCAGTCTTCCAAGTAGCTGGGATTACAGGCATGTGCCACCACACCCAGCTAATTTTTGTATGTTTAGTAGAGATGGGGTTTCACCATGTTAGCCAGGCTGGTCTCGAACTCCTGACCTCAAGTGATCTACCCGCCTCGGCCTCCCAAAGTGTTGTGAATACAGGCATGAGCCACTATGCCCGGCAAGTGAGAACATTCTTTACCAACATTTGGTGTTGTCAGTCTTTTTGATTATAGCCATTGTAATGGATGTGAAGTGATATTTCATTCTGGCTTGAATATTCATTTCTATAATGACTTATGTTAAGTATCTTTTCAAGGGCTTATTAGACATCTGCATACTACTTCAAAGTGTCTGTGTAACTTGTTTTTCAAAATCACTTATCATATTGTGAATACTGAGCCTCCCCCACTTTTTTTTTTTTTAAGACAGAGTCTCGCTCTGTCGCCCAGGCTGGAGCACAGTGGCGCAATCTCAGCTCATTGCAACCTCCACCCTCGTGTTCAAGAGATTCTTCTTCCTCAGCCTCCATGAGTAGCTGGGACCACAGGTGTGTTCCACCACACACAGCTAATTTTTTGTATTTTTGGTAGAGATGGGGTTTCACTGTGTTAGCCAGGATGGTTTTGATCTCCTGACCTCATGATCCAACCGCCTTGGCCTTCCAAAGTGCTGGGATTACAGGTGTGAGCCACTGTGCCCAGCCACCTCTTTTAATGATTTTTTAGATAGCTACATAATATTCCTTGCATGAATATACCATAATTTAAATATTCCTCATTGATGATCAAAGTTAGGTTGTTTTTAATTTTTTTTTTTTTTTTGCTACAGAATAAAGTCTTCTGTATATAAATCTGTGTGTGCATTATCCTTAGGATAAATTCCAGCAAATAAAATGGTTTGTATATTAGTTTATGATCAACTGCTTGCGTATCTGCTCCCCCAAGTCTAAGGGTTAGTGAGGGTGAGGACTTCTCTTCATTTATCTTTATACACCAAGGACATAGCATTTCTTTAATAAATGTTTGCTGAATAAATTTTTGGATAATCTCTTTTTTTCTGTTTTATTTTTGAGACAGAGTCTTGCTAAGGTGTCAATGCTGGAATGCAGAGGCACAATCAGAGCTCACTATAGTCTTGAATTCCTGGGCTCAAGTGATCCTCCTGCTTCAGCCTCCTGAGTATCTGTGACTACATTCATATGCCACCAATTCTGATTTTTGTAGTTTCTGTAGAGACAGGGTCTTGTCTGGCCTCAAGTGATCCTCCTGCATTTGCTTCCCAAAGTGCTGGGATTACAGGTGTAAGCCATTGCAACTGGCCTGGATAAATTCTTGATATACATTACTCTAACATAGAAATTAAAATACTGGATAAATGCAGAAAACTGTATTGTTACTATAGAGGAATGGATTCTAAGAATAAGTTAAAGCCATTTTAATGTGATCATGTAATTACTGAATTAATAATTATTAATTAGCAATTATGCATTAAGGTTAGGAGAGTATATGGTCACAAATAGACATGCCTGAGTAGAGGTGAAGATGCAGCTCTGTGGAAAATAGGCAGTATTACCAAGATAAATTACCAAGTGATTGGGAATGGATGTCTTAAATTCTCTGAAGTTGTGACTGGTTTCATGTACACTTACCTTGCCCGGGAACGAAAGGTCTAGAAAATTGGGGCATGATGGAAAGTGGTGGTCCTGAGGGACGTACAGTTTTCAGGGTGGACAGCTGGGCTGGTGCTGGCGACTGAGCTGGTGAAATAATGGGGCTACTGAGTTGAGGGCTGTGCTGCAATTACAATTTGTCAAGAAAATGGGTCAGCATTTTGGGCATGCTTATTTTTTATTCTTCCTAATTACAAATATGTACTTGTTAGAAAATAATTCAAACATCAGAGAAATATGTAATCGGCAATTCCCCAAAATAAACACTCGTAACAGACTGTTTCTATGCACATGCATTCATACATCCATTTTCCACAAAAATCGGAACAGACTATACATCCTATTTTCAAAACTTGCTTTTGTACCTCGGCAATGTTATTGCCGATACTTTTGCATGAGAGAATACATACTGCTAACTCATTCTTTGTGTACACACATATATATATCATTGTGTTTTTTGGAACTCTTTGAAAGTGAATTTCACATGATACTCCTTTAATCCAAAATAGTATCTATTTCCTAAGAACAAGGACTTTAAAGTACAAAGTATTATAAAGCCAGAAAATTAAGAATTCAACGGTATTATCTAATATACTGTTAATTAAAATTTTGCCAAGTGTCCCACTAACATCCTTTAGAGCAAAAGATAAGAAAAATGTTTCCCTTCAAGTCCCGAATCCAGACTAGAATCAAGGGCTGCATTTCGTTGTCATGGTTCTTTAATCTTATTTAACCTGAAACAGAATGAGACAGTCTTTCTTTTCTTTCATGACTTTGACATTTCTGAAGATTTGTTTTGGAAGATCGGTTATTTTGTAGACTGTCCTTCAATTTGGGTTTGTCTGCTGTCTCCTCATCAAAAAGTTCATGTTATATATTTGGGGAAGGAACACCAGAGAAGTGATGTTGTGCCCTTCTCAATGGATCACATCAGAAGGAACCTGATGTCTATGTCTGGTCTAGTACTGGTGATATTTATTTCAACTTCAACTGCTCTTTTAAGGTGGTGCCTACCAGGTTTCTCCACTGTGAATTACAATTTTTTCCTTTGTAGTTTTAAGTATCTTGTGGGGAGATACTTAAAAAAAAAATTATGCTTTTCATCAGAATTTCACCCGCTGGTTGTGTAGCATCTAGTGGTGACTCTTGCCTGACGGTTTCTTGGTGATGCTTTTCTAATTTGATGATTCCTTCTATATGTCTCACTTACACTAGTGTAAGACAGAGTTTCACTTTCCAGTTATTGATTTTTATCAGTATGGGTTCATGAATGCTTATTTTATTTTATTTTATGGGTGATCATTCATTTCTATCATTCTTTTTCTTTTTTTTTGAGATGGGGTTTCGCCATATTGGCCAGGCTGGTCTCGAACTCCTGACCTCAGGTGATCTGCCTGCCTCGGCCTCCCAAAGTGCTGGGATTACAGGCATGAGCCACCGTGCCCAGCCTCTATCATTCTTTTATGCCCCAAACCTTCACTCCTGATCCTGTATTCTTCAACACATCCTATCTTTCTTCTATCCCTTCCTTACTTTCTGGCACAGCAAGATGGCCTCACCCATCTGGTTCTTTCCCTGCACTGACTCTGGCAACAGTTATTTTTCTAAGGAGCCCTAGATTCTTTTAATGGAGAATAGTTATTTAGAAACTACCATCTTAATAGTAGGTGTATCTCATTCTTTTCAGTATTACACACTTAAGGCCATTTTCCTAAATGGTACAGTAAAATCAGTTACTCATTGATGAATGTCAACACTGTTTACAGTTTTTCAATATTACAACAGGGAAAAAAGAACTATTGTACACATATTTCTGCACACTTATGATATAATTTTTACTGGAAAAAGTTCCAGAAGCATATCTACATTTTGAAAAATGTCTCCAAAGTGCATTCCAAAGAGCTGTACCAACTTACACTACCACAAAGAGAGTCCAAGAGAGTTTACAACTTGATCTCTGCCAAACTATTACTATGGCAGATTACTGGTCTTCCTGAATTTTCCCAATTATATAGATAAAAAGCAGTTTTATATTTTCATCTGTTTAATGGCAATTGATAGTTTGTGAGCTGATCTATAAACGACCTTTGCCCCCACCTCTTTTTTTTTGAGACAGGGTCTCACTCTGTCACCTAGGCTGGAGTATGGTAGTGTGATCACAGCTCACTGCAGCGTCTACCACTCAGGGTCAAGCAATCTTCCTGCTTCAGCCTCCCGAGTAGCTAAAACTACAGGTGTACACCACTACACCCAGCTAATTTTTCATCTTTTTGTAGAGATGAGATCTCATTATGTTGCCTAGGCGGCTCTTGAACTCTTGGACTCAAGTGATACTTTCTCCTTGGCCTCCTAATGTGCTGGAATTACAGGCGTGAGCTACCACACCCAACCTCTATCTTTTTTAAAAAAGTTAAAACCTGGCTGGGTAAAGCAGCTCAAGCCTATAATCCCAGCACTTTGGGAGGCTGAGCCAGGTGGACCGCTTGAACTCAGGAGTTCGAGACCAGCCTGGGCAACATGGCAATACCCCATCTCTACAAAAAAAAAAAAAAAAAAAAATTAGTTGGGCATGGTGGTGTGCATATGTGGCCTTAGCTACTCAAGAGGCTGAGGTCGGAGGATGGCTTGAGCCCAGAGCTGGAAGGTGCAGTAGGTCCAGAGCACGCCACTGCACTACAGCCTAGGTAACAGAGCCAGACCCTATCTCTAAATGAAAAAATTAGCTGGGTGTGGTAGTGTATACCTGTAGTCCCAGCTACTTGGGAAGCTAAGGAGAAAAAATTGTTTGAGCCCAGGAGGTTGAGGCTGCAGTAAGCCGTGATTGTGCAAATGCACTCCAGCCTGTGTGTCAGAGTGTGACTTTGTCTCAACAAAAGATAAAACCTTTAAATTCTACAAAATTTCAAGTATATAAAAGTATAGATAGAAAAGCATAATGAAATTCCATGTACCCATCATCTAGGTTCAACTGTGATTGCCCCTGCTTTGTTTTTCCTGAAGTATTTAAAGCAAATTTCAGCATTTTACTTGTAAATATTTCGGTATACAGATATTTATATTTAATAGATAACTCTTTTTTTCTTTCTTTTTTCTTTTTTTTTTTTTGTGACAGAGTCTTGCTCTGTCACCCAGGCTGGAGTGCAGTGGTGCCATCTCTGCTTACTGCAACCTCTGCCTCCCAGGTTTAAGTGATTCTCCTGCCTCAGCTTCCTGAGTAGCTGGGATTACAGGTGCTCACCACCACATCTGGCTAATTTTGGTATTTTTAGTAGAGACGGGGTTTCTCCGTGTTGGCCAGGCTGGTCTCAAACTCCTGACCTCGTGATCTGCCTGCCTCGGTCTCCCAAAGTGTTGGGAGTACAGGCGTGAGCCACTGCGTCTGGCTCTTTTTTGAGTTGGGGTCTCCCTCTGTTGCTAGGCTGGAGCGCAGTAGCATGATCATAGCTCATTGTGGCCTTGAACTCCTGGGCTAAAGCGATCTGCCACACCCAAATAATTTTTTTTCTTTTTTGTTTTTTTTTGGGACGGAGTTTCGTTCTTGTTGCCCAGGCTGGAGTGCAATGGCGCGATCTCGGCTCACTGCAACCTCCGTCTCCCGGGCTCAAGCAGTTTTCCCGCCTCAGCCTCCCAAGTAGCTGGGACTACAGGCGTGCGCCACCACACTCAGCTAATTTTTGTATTTTTAGTAGAGACAGGGTTTCACCGTGTTGACCGGAATGATCTTGATATCTTGACTTCGTGATCTGCCCGCCTCAGCCTCCCAAAGTGCTGGGATTACAGGTGTGAGTCACTGCGCCTGGCCAATTTTTTGTATTTTTAATAGAGACAGGGTTTCACCATGTTACCCAGGCTGGTCTCAAACTCCTGGGTTCAAGGCCTGCCTAAGCCTCCCAAAGTGCTGGGATTACAGGCATGAGCCACAGCACATGGCCTTAAAAAATGTCTTTTGAACGTTCAGTCTTCAAATAAGATCCACATACTGTATCTAATATTATATCTCTCAAGTCTCTTTTAATGTGTAACAGACCAAGCTCCTACTTCACAATGTCATTTAGTAAAGTAACAGGGCCAATTTGTCCAGTAAAATATCCCACTGGTATCATGTAATTTGTTTTTGTTTCTTCCTATATTACCCACAAACTAGTAGCTAAGGTTAGAGTCTTGAACAGATTCAGGTTCAAATTTCGTAAGAGTATATCACAAGTAATGCTGTGTACTTCCTTCTATACCACATTAAGAGGTAAATAATGTTTGGCTGGCCCAGTTTTAGTGATGTTCCAATTGATCAGTGGGTTCAGGGCTGTCTGTCTAATCCATCCATTTAAAATATCCCTCAAAACTTTTTTTTTTTGAGAAGGCAGCTTCTCAACCAAAACTTTTTAATCTAATATTTTTGCATCTGCTGATGATTTTCTGGCAACTTTCTAATTCTACCATTGCTTCTGCATTTACTAATTGGATTCTTCTATGAAGAACATTCCCTTATCAACTATTTGGTTACATTAATATATAGTCATATGGGAAAGGTAGGATAAATGCTTGTTTTTATCAAATTTTAGATCTAGTTTTTCTTTTAAAGTTAAAAAGCATTTTTTGAATATGCAGAAGTCAGCAAATAATATTTAAATACTGAATTAAATTATTTTTCTTCTTTTTTTTTTGTTTTTGAGACAGAGTTTCGCTCTTGTTGCCAGGCTGGAGCACAATGGTGCAATCTCAGCTCTGCAACGTCTGCCTCCCGAGTTCAAATGATTTTTCTGCCTCAGCCTTACTGGGATTACAGGCATGCGCCACCACACCTGGCTGATTTTGTATTTTTAGTAGAGATGGGGTTTCACCATGTTGGTCACACTGGTCTCGAACTCCTGACTTCAGGTGATCCCCCTGCCTCAGTCTCCCAGGTGGCTCTCCCTTGTTGGGATTACAGGGGAGAGCCACCACGCCAGGCCCAAATTATTTTATTAATCTGCTTGACAGGATTTCAAATTCAAGCCTTATATAGGTCAAATCTTGTATAACAAAAATGTAACGTTTCAAAATGATAATGAACAAAAGCATCTTACCTGGACAATATTGTCTGCATTGCTAAATTCTACACACTTCTGTCCTCTCTGGTGATCACAGTAATATTTGTTTTGTTTCCACTGCGGGGGTGAGTGGGCACAAGATTGTGGATTGTTTGGTAGACTGAGCTGCATCATCACCATCCCCCCACCAGGTGGCGGTGGTGGCACAGCTGAAAATCAGAATTACGACACTACAGTCAGTATATGTTAGCAACTAGTTGGTATCTCTGAACACTAAGATAACAGTAGTAATCTTACATGTCTGAACAAAATTTTACTATTAACTAATAAAACCAGGTTGAAGCCCTAGTGAATCATACGACAAGTACTATGTGTTTAAACAGGCATTAAGATGGACTCTGTAGGCCTAAACATCTCACTTATCCTAAAAATAAGCTGGAGTCAACAAGAACAGCTGCAAGAGTAATGAGAGGAAGGCACAGGAAATAACGCTAGAGAATATCAATATTTTTGAGAAAGGAGAATCAGGATACAAGTGTGATAGCAGCAGTAGTAGGAAAGGAAGTAGTAGACTGCACATGTTTCAGTACAGCACCCTAAATATTGTGGGTGTATCTCAGCACATCACAAATTGAGAAGATTTTTGTAGAAATGCCTAAGGAAATTGAACTATTTCTCACATGAACAAATCGTTATCTTTATTCAGTGATCTCTTCATACCTGTACACTGGTGGCCTTGAAGCTGCTGGGAATTGCATGGTGAAGTGGTTCTAGGAAACTGTATTTGTTCTGATCCTGGATGTTGCAAGTAAGCTACTGAAGAGCTATGGAAAAAAACAAATACAAAAACACAGCACAATGAGATGAGGTGACTATAAAGATTCTTTGAAGGAACAGTTCCTCTGAATGAAGAGTTTGTTAAACAAATTTATTTAAATAAAATTATTTTTCAAATTGGTTATCAGTAAAAGTAAAATCTAATGTAACTACTTTCTCTGTAAATTATAAGTAAATATTGCAGAAAAATAACTTTGTTGGCCAGGCGTGGTGGCTTGCACCTGTAATCCCAGCACTTTGGGAGGCCGAGGCAGGCAGATCATGAGGACAAGACCATCATGGCCAACATGGTGAAACCCCATCTCTACTAAAAATACAAAAATTAGCTGGGTGTGGTGGCATGTGCCTGTAGTTCCAGCCACTCGGGAGGCTGAGGCAGGAGAATCCCTTGAACTAGGGTGGTAGAAGTTGTAGTGAGCTGAGATCACACCACTGTACTCCAGCCTGGGCGGCTGAGTGAGACTCTGTCTTAAATAAAAAAAAAACAACAAAAAACAGCCGGGCACGGTGGCTCATGCCTGTAATCCCAGTACTTTGGGAGGCCGAGGCGGGCAGATCACAAGTTCAGGAGATCAAGACCATCCTGGCCAACATGGTGGTGAAATCCCGTATCTAAAACAAAAAACAAAAAACAAAAACTTTGTTTATGGCAATAAAACTGATTTTTAAAATCAAAATTATTTTTCAAATTGGTTAGCAAAGTAAAATCCAACTATTTTGTCTGTGAATAAGTACTCTATTATATAAAAATCACTTTGTTTATATCAGTAATACTGATTTTTAAAAACAAAGAAAATTATTTTAAATTGGTTAGCAGTAAAAGTCAAATGTAACAACTATTTTCTCTGTCAATTATAATTACTTTATCACACAAAATCATTTTATGTTTATGACAATAATACTGATTTTTAAAAGCCAGGAAAAGCCACAATTTTTAAAAGGCAGTGGCTCTCGCCTGTAATCCCAGCATTTTGTGAGGCCGATGTGGGCTCATCACCTGAGGCCAGGAGTTGGAGACCAGCGTGGCCAACATGGTGAAACCCCTTCTCTCCTTAAAAATACAAAAAGTAGCCGGGCGTGGTGGTAGGCGCCTATAATCTCAGCTACTCAGGAGGCTGAGGCGGAGAATTGCTTGAACCTAGGAGGTAGAGGTTGCAGTGAGCAGATATTGCGCCACTGCACTCCAGCCTGGGCAACAAGAGCAAAACTCTGTCTCAAGCAAAAAAAGAAAAAAAAAAGTATGAAGAATAGAAGAAACAACAGAATATGTTCTGACATAGTTTAACAAAATACTTTCAAAAATGAAAGGCTATTAGTGTGAAACCATTAAGTTACTGCTGTAAGGCCGGGTGCAGTGGCTCACACCTGTAATTTCAGCACTTTGGAAGGCTGAGGTGGGCGGATCACAAGGTCAGAAGTTCGAGACCAGCCTGACCAACATGGTGAAACCCCATCTCTACTAAAGATATAAAAATTAGCCAGGCATGGTGGTGCGCGGCTGTAATCCCAGCTACTCAAGAGGCTGAGGCAGAAGAATTGCTTGAACTTGGGAGACAGAGGTTGCAGTGAGCTGAGATCGCGCCACTGCACTCCAGCCTGGGTGACAGAGTGAGACCCTGCCTCAGGAAAAAATAAAAGTTACTGCTGTAATTGTGAACAGTCTTTTTTTTTTTTTGGAGATTGAGTCCTGCTCTGTCACTGAGGCTGGAGTGCAGTGATGCGATCTCAGCTCACTGCAACCTCCGTCTCCAGGCTTCAAGCGATTCTCCTGTCTCAGCCGCCCAAGTAGCTGGGATTACAGGCCCACAGTACCATGCCTGGATAATTTTTTTTTGTATTTTGGCCAGGATGGTCTTGAACGCCTGACCTCAAGTGATCCAGCCACCTCACCTTCCCAAAGTGCTGGAATTAACAGGCGTGAGCCACTGTGCTTGGCCTGAACAGTCTTTGAGACTCAAATAAATATGGGGTTTGTCATAATATATCTCTGAAGTCTTCTCTAACAAATCTTTTCATAATATTTAAAAAAAACCATAGAAGGATACTATTTATTCTTTCTAAGAATTCATGAGTAACTGGGAAACATAATTTATATCTAAAACCCTATTAACAGTCTTTTTTATCATTTTAAAAACTCTCTTACAAAAACAGTATTTCTTAATCTAGTTGGAATAACTTTTTGCACTTGTGTCTCATATAGTTGCATTAAACGTTATATACAACTACTTCATTACAGAGAATATAGGAAGACATGTTAAATGACACCATGATGATACAATCAGTAAAATCTAGATTATGGGAAACTCTAAGACAAACGTGTCAATATAGAAGCAATACCTGCAAAAAAAAAAAAAAAAAAAAAAATGAAATATTTGTTGGGTGGAAGGAAATAAAAATATTAACTGGATAGCTGATGTAATTAATAAATTAACTTCAATATTTTAAGATATAAAATGATATTACAATTACATGGGATTTAAAAAATCCTTTAGGGATACCCATACTGAAATACTCATGAATATGAAATACTATGATACCTGCGATTTATTTCCAACTAATATTGGATGTAGAAGAGGGAGAGATTTATATGAAAATAGATTAGTTTTAATGCTATCCCCATCAAGCTACCATTGACCTTCTTCACAGAACTGGAAAAAACCACCTTAAACTTCATATGGAACTAAAAAAGAGCCCGCATAGCCAAGACAATCCTAAGCAAAAAGAACCAAGCTGGAGGCATCATGCTGCCTGACTTCAAACTATACTACAAGGCTACATTAATCAAAACAGCATGGTACTGGTATCAAAATAGAGATATAGAACAATGGAACAGAACAGAGGCCTTAGAAGTAACGCCACACATCTACAACCATCTGATCTTTGACAAACCTGACAAAAACAAGCAATAGGGAAAGGATTCCCTGTTTAATAAATGATGTTGGGAAAACTGTCTAGCCATGTGCAGAAAGTGGAAACTGGACCCCTTCCTTTCACCTTACATAAAAATTAACTCCAGATGGATCAAAGATTTAAACATAAGACCTAACACTATGAAAACCCTAGAAGAAAACCTAGGCAATACCTTTCAGGACATAGGCATAGGCAAGGACTTCATGACTAAAACACCAAAAGCAATGGCAACAAAAGCCAAAATAGACAAATGGGATCTAATTAAACTTAAGAGCTTCTGCACAGCAAAAGAAGCTATCATTAGAGTGAACCAGCAACCCCCACAATGGGCAAAAATTTTTGTAATCTGCCCATCTGACAAAGAGCTAATATACAGAATCTACAAAGAACTTCAACAAATTTACAAGAAAAAAACAACCCCATCAAAAAGTGGGCAAAGGATATGAACAGACACTTTTCTAAAGAAGACATTTATGCAGCCAACAAACATATGAAAAAATGCTCATCACTGGTCGTTAGAGAAATGCAAATCAAAACCGCATTGAGATACCATCTCACGCCAGTTAGAATAGCGATCATTAAAAAATGTGGAGACAACAGATCTGGAGAGGATGTGGAGAAATAGGAACGCTTTTACACTGTTGGTGGGAGTGTAAGTTAGTTCAGCCATTGTGGAAGATAGTATGGCAATTCCTCAAGGATCTAGAACTAGAAATACCATTTGACCCAGCAATCCCATTACTGGGTATAATGTACCCAAAGGATTATAAGTCGTTGTATTATAAAGACACATGCACACGTATGTTCACTGAGGCACTGTTTACAATAGCAGACTTGGAACCAACCCAAATGCCCATGAATGATAGACTGGATAAAGAAAATGTGGCACATATACGCCATGGAATACTATGCAGCCATAAAAAAGGATGAGTTTATGTTCTTTGCAGGGACATGGATGAAGCTGGAAACCATCATTCTCAGCAAACTGACACAAGAACAGAAAACCAAACACTGCATGTTCTCACTCATAAGTGGGTGCTGAACAGTGAGAACACATGGACATGGGGAGGGGAACATCACACACTGGGGCCTGTTGGGGGGTGGGGGGAGCTAGGGGAGGGATAGCAGGGGGTGGGGGGATTGGGGAGGGATAACAGGAGAAATATCTAATATAGGTGACAGGGGGATGGATGCAGCAAACCACCATGGCATGTGTATACCTATGTAACAATCCTGCACGACCAGCACATGTACCCCAGAATTTAAAGTATAATAAAAAATAATAATAGTCAAGAAAAGATCTCCTATCAGAGCAATATGATTTCTGCCAATATTGAAGCAAGAACTAACATCAAATTTATGGCAACACTTGGGTGGAAGAATGGTAGAACCACTGATGCTTTATGAAAAGCTTATGGTGATAATGCCCTGAAGAAAGCAACAGTTTCTGAATAACTGATTTAAAGAAGGAAGATGATATTGAGGATGAAGCCCACAGCAGCAGATGATCCACATCAATTTGTGAGGGGAAAATTCATCTTGTTTGTGCCTTAATTGAAGAGGACCAATGATTAACATCATTGACGAGCAAGAGTGAGAAAACAATAGCCAACACCATAAACATCTCAATTGTTTCAGCTTACACAATTCGGACTGAAAAATTAAACTTGAGCAAACTTTCCACTAGATGGATGGTAAAACCACTGCACCCAGATCAGTTGCAGAAAAGGGCACAGCTTTCAAAAGAAATGTTAAATAAGTGGGATCAAGACCCTGAAGCATTTCTTTGAAGAACTGTAACAGGAAATGAAACACAGCTTCCCAGTATCATCCTGAAGACAAAGCACAATCAAAGCAATGGCTACCAAGAGGTGGAAGTGGTCCGGTCAAAGCAAAACCAAATCAGTCAAGAGCAAAGGTTAGCCAAGCACGGTGGCTAATGCCTCTAATCCTAGCACCCTGGGAGGCTGAGGCAGGAGGATCATTTAAGGCCAGGGGTTTGAGACCAGCCTGGGCAATATAGCAAGACTCTGTCTCCATTAAAAAAAAAAAAAAAAAAGGCTGGGCATGGTTGTTCACACCTGTAATCCCAGCACTTTGGGCGGTCGAGGCAGGTGGATCACTTGAAGTCAGGAGTTCAAGATGAGACTGGCTAACATGGTGAAACCCTCTCTACTAAAAATACAAAAATTAGCCAGGCATGGCGGCACATACCTGTAATCCCAGGAATTTGGGAGGTTGAGGCAGTAGAATTGCTTGAACCTGGGAGTCGGAGATTACAGTGAGTTCAGATCACACCACTGTACTCCAGCCTGGGCAACAGAGTGAGACTCTGTCTCAAAAAAAAAAAAAAAAGCAAAGGTCATGGCAACAGTTTTTTAGGATGCTTAAGGCATTTTGCTTGTTGACTTTCCAGAGGGTCAAAGGAAAATAACATCTGCTTAGTATGAGACTGTTTTGAGAAAGCCAAAGCTTTTGCAGAAAAACAACCAAGAAAGCTTCACCAGAGTCCTCCACAATAATGCTCCTGCTCATCCCTCTAATTAAACCAGGGCAATTCTTTGAGAGTTTTGATGGGAGATCATTAGGTATCCATTTACAGTCTTGACTTGGCTCCTTCTGACTTTTTTTGTTTCCTAATTATAAAAAAAATTAAAGGGCAACCACTTTTCTTCAGTTAATAATGTAAAAGAGACTGTATTGACATGGTTAAATTCCCAGGATCTTTACTTTTTTAGGGATGGATGAAAAGGTTGGTATTATCACTTACAAAAGTGTCCTGAACTTGATGAAGCTTATGTTGGGAAATAAAGTTTATATTTTTATGTTTATCTTTTAATTCCATTTTAAAACGTTCTTATCTTTTCAATGCATTTTTTCAGGAATTTTTGTTTTTTTCTGAGACTGGGTCTCACTCTGTCAGCCAGGTTGGAGTGAAGTGGTTCGATCTTGGCTCACTGCAACCTCTGCCCCACAGGCATGCACCACCAAGCCCAGCTAGTTTTTTGTATTTTTGGTAGAGATAGGGTTTTGCCATGTTGCCTAGGCTGGTCTCCAACTCCCGAGCTCAAGCAATCTGCCTGCCTTGATCTCCCAAAGTGGTGGGATTACAGGCATGAGCCACTGTGCCCAGCCTCCATAAACTTTTTGAAGTTCCCTCATATACCACACAATTGTGAAGATGAGATAGCATGAACCTACCTAACTTCCTGCTTCACCTGAAGTTGCTTTGTGCTTTTACTTCCTTCCATATCTTGCTTCACTTTTAGCTACTTAGAATTCGTCTTCCATTACTTCTGTTGCCACTGCAAATCCCTACAGTAACTAGAAACTGTAGTGTCAAATTCTAGTGACAGAGGTGGGTTCCAGAGGCAACTATAGACCATACAGCCCTAAAGGCAGAAGTCATGATCAAGCCACAAGAACCAACATATGTTTGCTTACTCCTTCCCAGGTCTTTTCATTTTTTGTTGTTGTTGTTCCAGTCAGCTACCTATTAAGTTCTCACTTTCTCACACTTTTTTGTATTATTCTAGGAGGTATCAAAAGTGAACACATAAGTAGTACTAAGCTAAGGCATAAACCAGATTTTATCAAAAGTGTGATATTTCCCCCCACAGTATATGTAATTTTAGAAATAGTACAGTACTGCAAACAAAACATCTAGGAACAGTCATCTGATTACATTTTTAAAATAAGAGGTTGTTAAACACTCAAAATAATATTTTAAAAAACAGAACAATTGTTTCCAAAAGTTTAAAAGACTTACAAATCGAGGTGGCTGTTTGCAGTTTCGAGGTTCAATTTCTAGTGATTTGTTGAACAAATAATCTGTAAACTCTTTTTCAGATGCACTTCCCATGGGGTTAAGGTTTTCAAAGAATCTCTGGAATTAAACAAATATCACAAGTGCACACATAAAAAGTATATATTTTAGATCTTATTTTAATAAGATCTCATTAAAATTTTTTGCTAAAAATTACCTCATTATTTAATGCTAAAAATTATCAACAAATTAAGAGATCACAATATTTGAAAAGTTCACAAGTACTGCTTATTCCAATCTCTCTACTTTTGAATAAGATTATATAATTTCTGTGGAAGTTATATTCTAGTCTTAAAGTTCTATTAAAAATACAAGTTTTCACTTATTATCATCTTAATGGCTCAGTAGTAGTACTATTTATTCCTTAGTAAACTTTATTCCTACTCGTTGTAACAAATGATCATCACCAGTAAGCTACCAAAAGTGTTTAGAGCAAAATTATGGTTATAATCCACAATGAAATTTCGATAATCAGAAAAGAAGTGGAGATGGATTAAGTTCTATTAATCCAATTTATAGATCATTCTTGATCATTTATAATTATTCTAAAAATTACTTTTACTTTAAAAGTAGTCATTTGCATTACTTTAAAAGTCATTTCCAGAATAATTATAGGTCTGGCACAGTGGCTCACACCTGTCATCCCAGCACTTTGGGAGGCTGAAGCAGGTGGATCACCTGAGGTCAGGAGTTCAAGACCAGCCTGACAAACATGGAGAAACCCTGTCTATACTAAAAATACAAAATCAGCTGGGCGTGGTGGCTGTAATCCCAGCTACTCAGGAGGCTGAGACAGGAGAATCACTTGAATCCGGAAGGCAGAGGTTACGGTGAGCCAAGATTGCACCACTGCACTTCAGCATAGGCAACAATACTGAGACTCCATCTCAAAAAAAAAAAAAAAAAAAAAGAATGATTATAAACTTAAACCTAACTATGCTAACTTCTAGTATAAAAAAATGTTTTTATGTGAGCCAAGCCATGATGGCTCACACCTGTAATCCTAGCAGTTTGGGAGGCTGAGGCCGGGGAATGCTTAAGCCCAGGAATTTGAGACTAGCCAGGGCAATATGGTAAAACCCCTCCTCTTAAAAAAAAAAACCTAATAAAATTTAGAAAATTCTGTCTTTATCAAAAAATATTTTAACCTTAAAGTTTTAAAGTAGAAAATTTAGGTGATTTAGCACTGCCAAAAAGAGAAAAAAGAAAAAGAAGCAGTAACCTTACAAACCAGAAATCTCATTGTTTACATTTAAATATTGGAATATCTTCCAATGATTTTACTGTGCATGTAAATATATTTATCTATATAATATATAATTTTATATATAAATACATATATAGATAAAATACAGAATTTTTCCTGAAAAACTGGGATATAAGTCAATTTTCATCTTTCTGAAGTTTATATTCAATTAACTTTTTTCCATGTGGTTTTCTTTTTCTTTTTTTTTTTTTTTGAGATGGAGTCTTACTCAGGCTCCAGAGTAACTGAGATTATAGGCGGGTGCCACCACGCCCAGCTAACTTTGTATTTTTAGTAGAGACAGGGTTTTACCATGTTAGCCAGGCTGCTCTTGAACTCCTGACCTCAAGTGGTCCGCCCGCCTTAGTCTCCCAAAGTGCTGGGATTACAGGCATGAGCCACCGCACTCAGCTGGTTGGCTTATTTTACAAAACACAAATCTTAACTCTATAGTATTTCATCAGATAGATGTTTCAGAATTTCTTTTTTTTTTGAGATGGAGTCTCGCTCTGTTGCCCAGCCTGGAATGCAGTGATGCGATCTCAGCTCACTGTAACCTCCGCCTCCCGAGTTCAAGCAATTCTTCTGCCTCAGCCTTCTGAGTAGCTGAGATTATAGGCATGCGCCACCCTGCCCAGCTAATTTTTGTATTTTTAGTAAGAGACAGGGTTTCACCATGTTGGTCAGGTTGGTCTTGAACTCTTGATGTCGTGTTCCACCCGCCTTGGACTCCCAAAGTGCTGGGACTACAGGCACGAGCCACAGCGCCTGGCCTCTTACAGTTATTTTTAAATCTACAATTAAGTTATCATTGACTACTGTCCCCCTGTTGTGTGATCCAATAGTATGTCTTATTCATTCTTTTTTTTGGTATCCATTAACATGTTCTCTTTTAAAGATAAGCAAAGACAATATTTACCCTCATATCTGGTTCTATCCGTAAACAGTAAGGCTGATTCTGATACTGCTGAATTTCTCCAGTAATTTCAGCTACTTTTCTCCTCTTACTGAAATTGATTAAATCTTTCCCTTTCTTTTTTAAAAAATCATTATTCCCTTCTTCAGTCTTCAGAATATTTGTTAAATATATTCCTAGAAAAAAAAGAATTTAAAGAAAAGTTATTTTAAATTTTGTTATTTAATCAATTATTTGGGAAAACAACTGATCTAATAAAGTTGAAAGGCATCTTACATTATTCAGCAACTCTACTACTAAAATGTTGATAAGTCTCTGACAATCATTAATTCTCCATTAAGAGTTTTTTTTTTTTTTTAAGAGAAATACTTTAAAATAAAAAGAAAATAAAAGCTACTGGCTTGTACAAAAATAAAGTTGCGAATCTAAGAAATGGCAAATTAAGCTTTTCTCTTTCTTTTTTTTTTAAGCAAACCAGCATGGCACGTGTATACCTATGTAACAAACCAGCATGTTCTGCACATGTACCCCAGAACTTAAATTTAAAAAAAGAAAAAAAAAAGATTTTCTAAACCCTAATTTCACTAAGTGTAAATTGTGTTAAATCTATTCTAACCAAATGTTTTAATATTTGATTATAAATGTTTAATGCCAAGTATCTTAAGTGACTGTTCAATAAATTAATTTTTAAGCTAATTTTGGTTAATAAGACTATAGGCTTATAAACGAATTGTTTCCTCAGAGCCTGTAATTTAGATAGAAAAATAATTACTTCTCACTCATGAACAATAAAAAGTTTCTAGTCCCTTTTTCATGCATAATTGCTGATTCATTTAAATTGGTGGTTCTCAACTGGGGACAATTTAGTCACCCAGGGGATATGTAGGAATGTCTAGAGACATTTTTGGTTATCACAACTCCGGGGTGCTATTGGAATGTAGTGAATAGAGGCCAGGATGCTGCTACAGATCCTACCATGCACACGAGAGTCCATAACGATAAAGAATTATTTGGCCCGAAATACCAAGATTGCTGAAGTTGACAAAACTTGATTTAAGCCATTCAATTTCAATAATACATAACAATATTTTAATTCTAAATTTAAAAATCACATAAAAGCCATTAATAAATTAAAAAGAATACAAATACTATAGATGTGACATAGATAATTATGATAAAAATAACAGTTACTATTCCATGGGTGCATCCTATATGCTAGACTTTGTATTAGGTAGTACAGATAAAATATTTTAATCCTTATTTATAACAACCCTATGAGATATAATCTTCATTTTATAGATAAGAAAATAGAGTGTTTTGTTATTTTTCAATACAGAGAGCTAATAAAAATAGATGAGCTCAGATACAAAATAAAGATAACCTGCCTCTGAAGACTGGTCTCTTTTGGCTATAACGTGCTCAACCTGACAATATGTCCATATTTAGTAACTTACCAAAAAAAGGCACACAAGGTGGATTGATTGACTTAAGTTTTACTAGATATTTTTTAAAGTGATCTTGACTTAATTCCACAGCTTCATCCAAAATTTTCCGTTTTCTTTCCTGCAATGCCTTAAAGGATATATAAATTCAGTATAAATTTTTTACAATTCAATCATATTTTATAAATGCAAAACTTTAAATTTTATAAAATTTTGCAAATTACCTGGAAAACAATTTTTAAAATTAAGAGATGAGTGGTATTCCTTTGTACACTTACCTGAAGTGATTTTTCCTCTTTATCTATAAATATAAAACCTATACTCACATAAATTAGAAGATTAAGCAATAAAAAAAAATTCTACATCATGCCTTGTGAGTTATTTTGATTAGCCAGGGTTTCAAGTCATAGCTGTAGAAGAGGAAAATTATGACCCCTGAACACTCAAATATTTTTCTAATGAAAGATCCTTTGGGGTTGGGGTTTTGGTAAGGAGAAGACAACTATCAGAAGGCAAGAAGACTTGAACAAAAATTTAGTAGCATTTCTTTTATACTTGTTTATTAGATTTTCTTATTGAAAATGAATTAATTTTAACTTCAGAAAAAATATATATGCACACACAGAAACCCCCCAGCAAACATTATGCTTGATGGAGAACCATTCAGTGAATTTCCTTTAAATCAAGGAAAAAGCCAAGGGGGATAACATTGTAGCTTTTATTCAATACTATACAGAAGTCCTAGCTAGCATGGACAAGAAAAAAATAAAGAACCAGAGATTGGAAAGAAAAAAATCTGTTATTATTCACAGAGGACATGAATGTCCATGAAGAAACTCCAATAAATCTACATATAGAATGTCAATGAGAGAATCAGCAATGTTGCTATATATAAAACCAATAGACAAAAATAAACTGCATTTCTAGATATCATCAATAAAGAAATCATGATTTAAAAAAATATTCTAGCTGGGTGTGGAGGCTCATACCTGTAATCCCAGCACTTTTGAGAGGCTGGGGCAGAAGAATCGTTTTAGGCCAGGAGTTTAAAACCAGTGCGGGCAACAAAACAACACCCAATGTCCACAAAAAATTTTAGAAATTAGCTGAGCAGGCAGCACGTGCCTATAGTCCCAACTATTCAGGAGACTAATGTAGGATGATTGCTTGAGCCTGGGAATTGAAGGCTGCAATAAGCTATGATCATGCCACTGTACTTCAGCCTGGGTGACAGAGCATGACCCTGTCTCTAAAAATCAAATAATTCTAGTATAAGTCTAGCAAAAGAGGTGTGCTATCTCTGTCAAAAAACAAAAAAACAAAACCACAAAACCTTATTAACTGAGTAAATAAACAAAGAAATAAACCATGTTCATAGTTGAAAAGCCTTGTTACTATAAAAATGTCAGTTCTTCACTAATCTGTATTTGGATTTAGAGATCCAATGCAACGCCTATCAAAATGCCAATTTTTAAAAATGAAGCTTAAATTGATTCTAAAATTTATATAGGAGAACAAAGGTCCAAGAATAGGTTACTCTTGAAAAAGAGTAAGATTGGTGGGGACATGCTCTACTCTTCTCTATCAAGGACTAAAGTTATGGTAGTTTAGACAAGGGGCACTGGCACAAGAGTAATCAAATAGATAAAGGAACAGAACAGAGAAACCAACAACAGGCCCACATATATAGGCATTCGATTTATGACCCATTTATTAAACAGATTAATATTTCACATATATATTTTTTTGAGACACAGTCTTGCTCTGTCGCATAGGCTGGAGTGCAGTGGTGCAATCTTGGCTCACTGGAACCTCTGCCTCCCCGGCTCAAGTGATTCTCTTGCCTCAGGCTCCCAAGAAGCTGGGATTACAGGTACATGCCACCATACCTGGCTAATTTTTATATTTTTAGTAGAGATGGGATTTCATCATGTTGGCCAGGCTGGTCTCAAACTCCTGGCCTCATGTGATCCACCTACCTCACTCTCTCAAAGTGTTGGGACTACAGGCGTGAGCCACTGCACCTGCCTATTTCATAATATTTGACTAAGTATTAATATCTTTAATATATGAAGTTCATACAAATCAATAAAACGCAAACACCCAAACAGAAAAATATATGTATAAAGCAGTTTTTCCTCTATTCCCCTCTAATAACAACCCACTAAAAAAATATAAATAATGTTAAAAGAGGAGTATGTTTCCTCCCACATTATTCTTTATACTTATCCAATTCCACTTAGAGGTTTAGGATTTGCTCTGCTTTGTTATACTAAAATGGAATGATATTATAGTCATTCTGAAGCTTCTCACCCCCTAAAATATGGCAAATGTTCTGCCACAACAATACACATAGATCGCATTCACTTTGTTCTACAGCTGAACAATATTCTACAAGATAGGTATAAGATGATGTATTTAATCATTCTCTTATTGATAGACATTCAAGTTGTTTCCTGTTTTCTGCTACTACAACTAATGCTGTAGTAACCATATCTTTGTACCTATAACTTTGTACTCTGGTGCATTTATTTCTTTAGGATTCTGGGTCCAAGAGTATGTATATTTTTAATTTTAAGATATATTGTTAAACTGCTTTTCAAAAAGATTGTAAAAATGCACATTTCCAAAGGTAATATTTATATGGCTGAGTTTCTAACTTGTTATCCTTTACTTAAAAAAATTCTAAGGTGCAAAAGCAAAGGAAGAAATCATAAATGAAGAGACTGATATGTGCAACTAAATAAAAATGATAAAACTTCCTCATTTCAAAGCATTATACATTTTTTTAAATTAAAAAGCAGATAAAAGACAAATGAGAAAATATGAAAAGTCCAAGTTTTAAGACCTTTAATATGTGAAAAATCCATATAAATGAATCAAATGCAGCTGGGCATGCTGACTCATGCCTATAATCCCAGCTACTCAAGAAGCTGGGACAGGAAGATCCCTTGAGCCTAGGAGTTAAGGGCTGCAGTGGGCTATGATCATGTCACTATACTCCACTCTGAGCAACAGAGCAAGACCTTGTCTCTTCAGAGAAAAAAAAAAAAAAAATCAACAAAATGCAAACACTCTCCCCCCAAAAATGAGAGAGGGAATGAATATATATAAATCATAAAGTAGCCAATAAATACATATTCAACCTCACTAGTTATTTTTTATTTTGAGACTGAGTTTTACTCTGTTGCCCAGGCTGGAGTGCAGTGGGGCAATCTTGGCTCACCGCAATCTCCGCCTCCCAAGTTCAAGCAATTCTCCTGTCTCAGCCTCCCAAGTAGGTGGCATTACAGGCACATGCCACCATGCCTGGCTAATTTTTGTATTTTTAGTAGAGATGGGATTTCACCATTTGGGCAGGCTGGTCTCAAACTCCAGATTTCAGGTGATCCACTCACCTCAGCCTCCCAAAGTGCTAGGATTACAGGCATGGGCGGGTGGCGGTGGCATGCCTACAGGCATGAGCCACCACCACCCGCCCATGCCTGTAATCCTAGCACTTTGGGAGGCTGAGTTGGATGGATCACCTGAGGTCAGGAGTTTCACACCAGCCTGACCAGCATGGAGAAACCCGGTGTCTACTAAAAATACAAAAACTTAGCCGGGCGTGGTGGTGCATGCCTATAATTCCCAGCTACTTGGGAGGCTGAGGCAGGAGAATCGCTTGAACCCAGGAGGCAGAGGTTGCAGTGAGCCAAGGTCATACCATTGCACTCCAGCCTGGGTGACAGAGCAAAACTCTGTCTCAAAAAAAATAAAAATAAAATAAAATAATAATAATAATACAGGCATGAGCCACTGTGCCCGGCCTCACTAGTTATTTTTTAAGACACAATTTTAAAATGAGATTTCTCCTACAGAGGCAGGTGCTACTCTGCCTGGCTAATTTTTTTTTTCAGAGATTGGGGTCTCTGTATGTTGCCCAGGCTGGTCTCAAACTCCTGGGCTCAAGTGATCCTCCCATCTCTGCCTCCCAAAGTGCAGTGAGTCACTGTACCTGGCCAGAAGCTTATAATACCAAGGGGCATTTATCATATCCTGCTACAAAACACCTTGGCAAAAGTATTAAAAGTCTTAAAGTACACAAATACTCAGACCCAGGATTTCCACTTCTAGGTTATTTCTAGGGAAATAATCAAGTTCTTACAAAGATTTCTATATATGAATATTCCATGATAAATTATCACAGGAAAAAAAAAGCCAGAAATAACTTAGTTGTCCCACAATCTAGTGCTGGAATAAATTATGATTTATCCACAATAGAAAACCATGAAGTCACCAAAATCTTGTTTTTGAAGATAAGCTAATAAAAAATAGAAAACTGTTTATGAGAAAAAGGCCATAAAAATCTATGCACAATCTCAATTTTGTTATTAAAAGTATATATGCAAAATATCTCTATATTTTCTGTATCTCCTGAATTTTCAATAGTAAATGCTAAGCACATATTTTATAATTTAAAAATAAAATAATTTTTTTGTGGGGGATAGAGTCTCACTCTGTCGGCCAGGCTGGAGTGCAATGGCATGATCTCAGGTCACTGCAAACTCTGCCTCCTGGGTTGAAGCAATTCTTCTGTCTCAGCCTCCCGAGTAGCTGGGATTACCGGCATGCGCCACCACACCTAGCTAATTTTTGTTATTTTTAGTAGAGATGGGGTTTTACCATGTTGGCCAGGCTGGTCTCGAACTCCTAAGCTCAGGTGATCTGCCTGCCTTAGCCTCCCAAAGTGCTGGGATTACAGGTGTAAGCCACAGCGCAAGGCCAAATTTAAGTTTTTAGAAGAGTTCTTCCTGTGTTATTCTATTGTTGACTATCTAAAAGTGATTAAGATATTATTTGTATTTTTAATTTAAAATCCTCTGTCATTTGAGAATATCAATCAATATGTTACTGAATAAATCCACTTGGAACTTCATTACATTTAGGGAAGTACATTACATGGTAATGTAAGTCTCATATTCTTTACTGAATAGATATTAATATATTTTCTAATATAAGCCTAGGATTCACATATTATATATCATATTCATATATCAGCTAATGTATCAGCATATTTTCTAATATATTTATATCACTATGTTTAAGAAGCAAGGATGAATTTACAAATAACTTACTAAAAAAGATAGATGGTAGATGAAATTTCTTTTATACTAATTTTATCATACCCGAGAAAAATAAAAAAGTTATAAGCCTAAAACTTACCTCAAAGGTATGGTCTAGTCTGTATACTGACACTGAATTTACTGCACTGACTATCTCCAATACGCCATTGAAATTATTCAAATCTTGAAAAACTTGCAGAATTTCTATAATTCTACTTAGTACTGCCACCCGTTCTTCAAAATTTTCTGCTTCCACAATGCATCTAACAACAACAAAAATTCATGGCTTAGAAAAGTTTTACTTCACTTAGAAAACAAGTTAACTATGTGTAGCCAGAATTTTAGCTTAAATATGACTTTATATTATGGCTATTAGGAAGTAGTAAGATAGAGTAAATTAAAACTTACTTTTCAAACCAGAGGGTGAGATTTGTGGTATGGCGAATCATTTTTAATAAATTTGGAGAATTTATTTCTTTATCTTCTTTGGTCCACACACTCCCTACAAGTTCAGAAGGCTGAACTTTCCTATGGAATTAAAAATCAGTGCAACTTAACCTACAAAGAATTAGTATTACTTAAAGATCTTCTAACACTTAAGAAAAAGACAACACAAAAGATAGATGAACACACATGTGAACAAGTAATTCTGAGAGGAATAGACCCAAATAGCTACAAACACGAAAACATACTTTATCTCTTACTCAAGGAAAATAACATAAAACCACAATTAAATCTCTTTTTACTCTTATTAGACTAACAAAAGTCTGATAATTCTGAATGAGTAAGAATATAATATAACAGGAATACCAAAATGGAAGTAAAAATTGACACAACCACTTTGCAAAACAATTTGTCAAGATCTCATAGTAATGAAGAGACATATACCTGATGACTCAGCAGTTCTACTCTTAGGTATGCATATATCCTAGATAAACTCTTACACAAAATTATAAGAGTTGGGCACGGTGGCTCATGCCTATAATCCCAGCACTTTGGGAGGCTAAGGTGGACGGATCACTTGAGGTCGAAAGTTCAAGAACAGCCTGGCCAACAAGGCGAAACCCCAACTCTACTAAAAACACACAAAAAATTAGCCAGGTGTAGCAGTGCATGCCTGTAGTCCTAGCTACTTGGGAGGCTGAGGAGGAGAATATCATTTAAACTCAGGAGGAAGAGGTTGCAGTGAGCCCAGATCACGTCACTGCACTCCAGCCTGGGCAACGGAGTGAGACTATCTCAAAACAAACAAACACACAAAAAACAAAGTTATAAGAAAATGTTTGCAAGAATGTTCAGTGAAGCATTATTTGCAAGAGTGAAAAATCCCAAACAACCTAGAGGCTCATCATCCAGAGACTGGATAAATTGTGGAGTATAAATATAATGGAATACTACAGAGCATCTAAAATAAGCTAACTAGAACTGTATTCATTGACTTGAACAAATGCCAAAAACAATTTAAGTAAAAAGCATGTTGCAGAATGATACATAAGTATACGCAGTTTAAAAAATGTGCAAAACAAGCTGAGGTGTAGACCTACAATCCCAGCTACTTGGGAGGATGAAGTGGGACGACTGCTTGAGGCCAGGAGTTTGAGACTATCCTGGGCAACATAATAAGATCCTATCTCAAAAAAATTAAATAAAATACAAACAAAGGGTACAGTAGTTCCCGCCTATAGTTCCTACTATTGAGTGACTGAGGTGGGAAGACCTCTTGAGCCTACAGTTTGGGGACGCAGTGAGCTACAATCACACCACTACAGTCTAGCCTGGGTGACAGAGTGAGACCCCACCTTAAACGAACAAACTAACAAAAAACAGCTGGGCACTGTGGTTCACACCCATAATCCTGGCATTTTGGGAGGCTGAGGTGAAAGGCCAACTTGAGGCCAAGATCAAGACCATCCTGGGCAACATAGCAAGACCTCATCTCTATGAATTTTTTTTTTAATTAGCCAGGTATGGTGGTGTGTGCCTGTAGTTCTAGCTACTTAAGAGTCTGAGGCAGGAGGACTGCTTGAGCCCAGGAGTTCAAGGCTGCAGTGAGCTATGACTGTGCCACTGCACTCCAGCCTGGGCAACAAAGTGAGAACTTGTTTCTTTAAAACAAAAAAAAGTACAAAACAATGCTATATATTGCTTATGAATCTCTGTGCCTGTACATAAATTATAAAGATATTTAAAAAATAGTAAACATTGAACTCAGGGCGGTGGTTATTTCTTATGGGAAACAGAGCAATAAGATTGGGGAGAATTATACAAAGGATTTCAATTTTATCTAAAATGTTTTTGTTGTTCATTAATATTCATTATATTGAAGTATTTAATTAAAACTCAAACAGATAAAATCTGCTCTGTATCATCATATACCGTGAGTCAGAATTATATAATTTAAAAACAAGCCAAATACAGTGGCTCACATCTGTAATCTTAGCACCCTGGGAGGCCAAGGCAGGAGAATTGCTTCAGGCCAGGAGTTAGTGGCCAGCCTGGGCAACACAGTAAGGACCTATCTCTATTTGTTTTTTTTTCACTGACCAGTGGCATTGCCATTAATGGCCTACAGACTTGGTTATTCATTAAAAAAATATTTTTTAATCAGTAGATTTGTGTACAAATAGGTACTTACTAACAGTTTCTGAAATGTTTTCTTAAAGTGGCTCTATTATTTCACCAGAAATTTAGTTCACAATGCTGGGCGCAGTGGCTCATGCCTGTAATCCCAGCACTTTGGGAGGCTGAGGTGGGTGGATCACTGGAGGTCAGGAATTTGTTACCATCCTGGCCAACATGGTGAAACCCTGTCTCTACTAAAAATACAAACAATTAGCCAGGCGTGGTGGCACACACCTGTAATCCCAGCTACTCAGGAGCTAAGGCAGGAGAATCACTTGAACCCGGGAGGCAGAGGTTGCAGTGAGCCGAGATCATGCAACTGCACTCCAGCCTGGGTGACAGATTGAGACTCCAACTCAAAAAAAAAAAAAAAGAAAAAAGAAATTTAGTTTACAAATGATGTCAATATTAGGTATTTTTCTATGTCCTGAAAGTAGGTCCACATGAAGTGATGTTTTTTTTCTGGTGTCCATTCATGTAACAATTACATTGTAAGAAAAAATGTGATGGTCTTGATGCAGTACTATTTGCTTTTTTACCTCAAGTAACAAACGTGATGCAGTACTATTTGCTTTACCTCAAAAAATTAAATAACCTTCATTTCTACCTATCACAAATCCCACAACATAAACAAAGCTACCTGGATTCTAAATTACTTAAAATATGACATTCTGAGTCAGATGCTGACAGCTTCTGGTGGGTGTGCTAAAAGTCTGGTTCTGAATGGCATAGCCAGTGAGACCTAGGCAAATTCTAAAGAATGTAAACATAATATTGTAAAGGTACCTTACTATATTGCCCGTTAGCACTAAATTTTATATATTCTTGATTTTCCCTGTGTAATCTCTACTTAAAAATTGGCTGCTAATCAGGATAACTCCTTGAGGATATTCTAATTTTATTGTTGAGACAGGGTCTTGCTCTGTCACTCAAGTTGGAGTGCAGTGGCATGATCTTGGTTCACTGCAGCCTTGACCTCAAGTTGCCTTCCCACCTCAGTCTCCTGAGCAACTGGGAGTACAGATCCGAGCCACCATGCCTGGCTATTTTTTGTAGGACAGGGTTTTGCCATGTTGCTCAGGCTGGTCTTGAACTCCTGGTCTCAAGTGATCTGCCCACCTAGGCCCCCTAAAGTGCTAGGATTACAGGCATGAGCCATCATGCCCAGGCAAGCATATTTATATTTTAAAAGGGGCTCCTATGCTACTCACAATAGCTATGATATGGAATCAACCTAAATGTCCAATAATAGATGGATGAATAAAGAAAATGTGGTATATATATATATACACAATGGAATACTATTTGGCTATAAAAAAGAATGAAAGCTTGTCATTCAAGGCAACGTGGATGAGCCTGGAGGACCTTACGTTAAGCAAAATAAATCAGGCACAGAAAGAAAAATATAATATGTTCTGACTCATACACAGAAATTAAAAAATTATGAATTCAAGGAAGTAGAAAGTAGAACTGCAGTTATTAGTGCCTGGGAAGGATTGGGAGGAGGGGAAAATGGAGAGGTTGGTATATAAAAGTTTTTGATGGAATGATAATGGTAGTGACATTTTTCGACAGAGAGCTGTTACATGCAAGACCTATACCCTTCACAGGAGCCTGAGTTGTAAATGAGAAAAGAAAACCCCTCTCACACAATATTCTATTCACTTAGCTGCTAAGAGCCTAGCATCCATACCAACTGACTTGGCTGACTGATCTCAAAATAAACCAAGCTGAGAAATTATCAGTTGGAGAGGGGTGCTGGACTTTAAAATCTTATTCCTGCCATTCCTCTTGTGATGGATTGCTAGTCCCTAATCCAGGCCTAAATAGTGATATAAACTTTTACTTGCAGGGCAGTCTAATTTAAAACTGCTATGACCTTTCCTCTAAGCCCATGACAGTAGATGAGGTATTTTTAAGCACTCATGAATAATCTGCAAAATGTTTCAAAAATAATGTTCAAGACTCTTAAAAATAAAGCAAGAAATTAACATTGTCTACCTGTAGAGATCAGACTCCAAAAGTGTCAGCTGACGTGCAATTTCTATTGGATGAAGTGTCATGAGATCAAATGTTTCAAACTGTCCTGGTCTGCTGATATGCCATTCAATTGGTGGAGGTGGACTTTCAAAGGTAATATTATGGCTTATTCCATTTGCCTGAGCTTGCTTCTTCCTCTTAATGATCTTAGCAATTGACTCTACCCATTTCTTCATAGCTTTCCCTGGAAAAAAAAATACAAACAAAAATGCCTTTTACTTGACAGACATGACTGCACATCTTCATTTAATCCTTAACTTTCACCCAGCTTCAACAATTACTAACTCATGGCCAATTCTTATTTTATCTAACCATATTCATGCCCTCCTTTTACTTCCTACAAATCCAAGACAACATACTTCATTCATATTTAAGCATCTCTAAAATACTCTTTAATAACCACAATAACATTATCACACATAAAACTGACTTCTTAATACATTGTTATCTTCAAGTATTTTGTTACTGTTCACATTTCTCTGATTGTTCCATAAATATTTTCCTTTTTCCTTTTGAGACAGGGTCTTGCTCTGTGGCCCAGGCTGGAGTGCAATGGTGCAATCTCAGCTCACTGCAATCTCCATGTTCTGGGCTCAAGAAATCCTCCCACCTCAGCCTCCCGAGTAGCTGGGACTGTGCATATCACCACACCTGGCCTATTTTTGTATTTTTAGTAAAGACAGGGTTTGTCCATGCTGCCCAACCTGGTCTTAAACTCCTGGGCTCAAGCAATCCACCAGCCTTGGCCTCCCAAAGTGCTGGGATTACAGGCATGAGCCACTGCACTCAGCCATAAATATTTTCTTATAGTCAGAAAAAGGATCTGAACAAGATTGCAGGTACTGCATTGAGTCAATGTGTCTCGAGTCTCCTTTAATCCACAGGCTACTGCTTACTGCATATTTTTGCTTACACTTTGTGGAAGAAATTGTCATTTGCCATGTTTTTCTGTCCTCTAAATTTTCTGTAAACCAGAGATACAGTGACTTGATCTGATTCAGGATTAATTTTATGACACAAATACTTGCCAAGAATACTTCTAACAGGAGGCATATAATGTCTAGTTACCTTTTTGTGATGTTACCCATGCACTCATGACAGTTCCCTAGATTTATTATTTTGCTAGGAACTGAGAAATGGTGATATTCTACCATTCCTTCTTCACTTACTAGTTGAAATACTTCCACAAAAATAAACTTTCCCTCATGAACTATTTGGTTATCCTGAAGAATAGTATAGAAAAGAACTTTGGACATTAATGTAACCATTTACTTAATTTATTCTAACGTGTGTGTGCATTTTAGAAGCTTCTTAGATTGTGTCTAATCCAGTGTTCTCATTTAAAATATAAACTTTTGTTAGTTTGTTTTTTGTTTGTTTTGAGATAGGGTCTCACTCTGCCCAGGCTGGTGTGCAGTAGCGTAATTCTGGCTCACTGCAGCCTCAACCTCTGGACTTAAGTGATCGATTCACCTCAGCCTCCCAAGTAGCTGGGACTATAGGCGCACGCCACCACGCTAGGCTAATTTTCATATTTTTCGTACAGATGGGGTTTTGCCATGTTGCCCAGGCTGGTCTGGAACTCCTGGGCTCAAGCAATCAGCCTGCCTCTCCCTCTCAAAGTGCTGGGATATTCTAGGTGTGAGCCATTGCACTGGCCTATAAGACAATTTTAAAATGTTGTATTAGGAACAATTTTAAGGTACACATAAAAATGTATCATAAACATCTCAAAGTATAAACAAATGAATAACATTCTTAACTTTCAATAATATTCCCCTTAAAGAACAAGTAGAACACAAAGTAAGTTATGCTTGTTATAGTATTTGTAATACCCTATCATGTCAGATAAAACATACATGTTCTCGATTCAATAATATACATTTGATGACCCACAGGTTTAAATGTTCACGGCCTAGGGTTTCATTTCTTGAGCTATGATTCTGAAACTGCAAGTAGAAAACTCCTATCTTTCAGGTGTCAGAAATATACCAAAAACATTTCCAGAAGATATAAATATTGTAAGAAAGCTGTTAATTACCCAAAATTAAAGAGCGAGATTAAAGAAAATAAGAAAACATAAAATTACACATATTTTTATTCAGTTGAAGAAATGGCAACCTTGCAATGAGATAACATTAAATAGCTTAATTTTATTAAAGAGGACTTTTGACTTCTTTAAAAGAAATATTCTCCTCAAAAACTTGAAAAGGCAAGGTTCTAAGATCTCAGATGATTCTAAACATATGTGAGCTCCTTGGCGTCTATAAAAGACATTCCAAATGTTATTTCAGCTTTTTAAAAATGAAAAATGCTGGCCAGGCACAGTGTCTCACACCTGTAATCCCAGCACTTTGGGAAGCTGAGGTGGGTGGATCACCTGAGGTCAGGAGTTTGAGACCAGCCTGGCCAACATGGTGAAATCCTGTCTCTACTAAAAATACAAAAATGCCAGGCATGGTGGCACATGCCTGTAGTCCCAGCTACTTGGGAGGCTGAGGCAGGAGAATCACTTGAACCTGAGAGGTGGAGAGTGCAGTGAGCTGAGATCACACTACTGCACTCCAGCCTGGACAACAAAGCAAAACTGTTTCAAAAAAAAAAAAAAGAGAGAGAGGGAGAGAGAGAAACAGTTTAGTTTCTTAAAGTCACACAACTTTGAAAACAAACTCATGTGCAATATAAGATTCAATCAAACTTTTAAATAGTATACCTCTTACACTTGAAATGAAGGATTCTAGCCTTTCAAGTAATTCCAAATCTCTTTCAAAGTCATAAAAATGATGTTCAACCCAATGCCGAAATACATTTAAGATCCTGGTAAAACGGAAAGAAACATATTTTAGTGAAACATAAGTGTTCAATTACACTTCTTCACTTTTCTAATGCCATGATGATAGCTTTATATACAAGGGTCAATATAATACTCAAAGACTCTCAAATCTGTATTTAATTAATATCTTAAGTGCATCAATTACAAGAGGAGAGTAGGTCTCCAAACTGTGTATTACTTATTAATAAAACATATACTCTTAAAATATTTATGCTCTATATTATAAAAGCTATTTTAAGTTCTTAAAAAAGCAGTTCTTAAAAAAAGCATTTTTAAGATTTAAATTTTGATGTATTATTCACTTAAAATGGAAAACCAACTAAGATGTACTGTATCTGGTTCTAAATCCAAGTCCTATCATCAAATTTCTTTTTCTTTTCTTTTTTTTTCTTTTGAGACAGAGTTTTGCTCTTGTCACCAAGCCTGGGGTACAATGGCACGATCTTGGCCCACCGTAACCTTCACCTCCTGGGTTCAAGCAATCCTCCTGCCTCAGCCTCCCAAGTAGCTGAGATTACAGGTGCCCACCACCATGCCTGATTTTTGTATTTTTAGTAGAGACAAGGTTTCACCATGTTGACCAGGCTGGTCTCAAACTCCTGACCTCAGGTGACCCTCCCATCTCAGCCTCCCAAAGTGCTGGAATTACAGGCATGAGCCACCAGGCCCAGCCTACCATCAAATTTATATGTAATCTACAAATATGCCTACAGTCTCTTACTTCATTTCAAAAGACAAAAACAGAAGACCTATTTAGTTTTACAGTATCACAAAAATGATTACCTATAACCTTGCAAAGAGAGACTTAACTATGCAAATGGAAAGGAAAGGAAAGATAAGGGGAGAGGAAAGAGGTGGGAAATAGAGGAGGAAGAAGGGAAAGGGAAAGGGAAGGAAGGAAGAAAAGAAGGAAACTAATAGGCAAGCCATGGAGAGAAAATATTTGCAAAACGTTTATCTGACAAAGGACTGGCATTTGGTCCTACTCAATATACTCCTACGACTCAGTAATAAAAAAACAAGTATCTCAATCAAAATGAGACAGAGGATTTGAACAGATTCTCCACAAAGTAAGTATGAATGAAATACCACTACATATAGCAGTATGGCTAAGGCATAAAGACTGACATTACTAAACGTTGGTGAGAGTATGAAGCAACTAGAACTCTCATACATTGTTGGTGAGAATGTTTGGGAAGTTTTGGCAGTTTCTTTGAAAATTAAACACAAACCTACCTTATGACCCACTCACTCCACTTTGAGTTATTTACCCAAGAAAAGTGAAAAATATTCCCAATAAGACTGGCAAGATAAAGTCCATAGCAGCTTTATTAATAATAATAAAAAACTAGAAAAAGGCCATGTATCTTTCATTGGGAAAAATGAATAAACTGGTATATTCATATAATAAAACAAAACCTCACAATACATTGACATACAAGCAAAACCATGGATGAAATTCAAAAGCATGCTGAGTGAAAGAAGACACAAAATTGAGTTTGTAAGAATGCATTTATGTAAGATTCTAAAACAGATAAAGCTAATCTATGGAGGGAGAAATCAGAACACTGCCTTTGGGCAGTGGGAACAGAAACTGATTAAGAAGGAACGTAAGGAAACTTTCTGGAGTATAGTAAAACATTCTATATCTTGAAAAGCATTTGAATTACAGAGATGCACATGTTTGTTAAAACTCAACAAAAGTACACTTAAGATGTATCTTCTCTCTTCAGTGGCAGCAAGAAAAAAAATTTATTTCCTTATATGCATATTTTAGAACAGAAGAAAAACACTGAACTGTTAATGACATTCAAGTTGAAGTATTTAAGAAGTGTACTTCAAAATTCATGCAAAAATGAATAGATAGATCAAAATGCTGATAGATGAATGATGAACAGATATATGAATAGATATGAATAGATGAATAGATATCTAGGTGGTGGGTTTATGGGTGTTCACTGTAAAATTCTCTCAATTTTGCTATATGTTAAATTTTTTCATAATAAAATGTTAGAAAAATTACTGCTATCCATTTTACTAAAAATCTTTTGATATTTGTAATCTTGGCTTGGATTTCAGAGTTTTCAACTCCACCCAACTCCATATAGGTAATCTCATCTACTACTTCTTGCAATACAATGTCTACATTCCTCTCGGGTCAATGTCCTTACCTGTGTCCTCAGCACATCATTCTCATTTCTGCCTTCTTGCCTTTGTTCATACTATTTCCCATGACCCTGAATACATACAACCACCTTTCTACCTATCTAAAGCCTATACATCCTTTAGGGGCAATCTCAGATTTTACCTTCTCCAAGATGCCTTCCCTAATTACTCTGGCCGAATCCTTGCTAGTCCTGCAATTTTATAGAGATGTATTTTTCTAAGTCACTTAAACACTCCAGGTAGAACAACATATAATAGTTTCATGTGTCTTTTTTGCCCAATAAGGTTCCCAATAAAGCCATAATATCATGACAGTCTATGTTACTTTTGTACTTAGCATAGTTATAAGTACAGGACTGAGAACACAGCAAATGCTTAGAAATAAATACTTAAAGAACTTAAATGACTGAGAATCAAAGATCATCCTCCCACCCCCCCACCCCACCCAATAGCATCCTCATAAATGTATGTCTCATATCAAGGGATTTAATATGAGTGCAGATAAGCACAAATGCATCACAGCTAGTAGAAAAAAAATAATTACTTATTTATTGCTGATATATAAATAATCTCATCTTCTTAGACAAAGAATGACATGTCAAAAAAACTTTTTGGTGAAAGACATATAGCTGGGAGGACTATCATTCCGCTAAAACTGCATTATTTGTGGCAATTATCTTGGGAAATAATTAATATACTCAGTTCCAAAATTACAATTTATTGGTCAACAGTAATCTGGGAAACTTGAAATTTAGAGAGAAAAAATATTTAGATTATATACAATTAATAAGGTAACTTGGTTTCCAATGGAAAGGGGTAGATAATACTTTGGTTACTTGGACTGTAAAAAGGGCTAATCAAAGGAGCTTCCAATTTTCAATGCTTAGTGTTACGTACACACACACACACACACACACACACACACACACACACACACACAGGCTAAGAAAATCAGACCTAAGCCTGAATCTTGTCCTGCCACTCTCTCTTTATATAATTTACCTCAAATTACTTTATCTTGCTAAGTTTCGATTTCCTTATATATAAAGTGAGAACAGAAATCAAGTTCCAAGAATGAGATAAAAAAGACAAAGCATTCAAGGTAATGCCTGGCACACAGTAGTATTTAACAACTGGAAGCTTCTATAATCAAATACATTCTTAGAAATTATTGCAGTGATTTCTTACAAATGTCTATATATTTTGTGAGAGATAAGTGGGAAAAGGGTTAGAACTTCCACAAATATTATAAATTGTAAAAAAGCCAGGATTACTAGATGATCACAAAGGGAAATGAAGGAAAAAAAGTGTGAAAAAAGGTTGACAGCAGGCAAGCTCATATGAAATTTAACATTTTTACTTATAATAACAAACAGGTACCCTGTTATGTAAGCCTAACATATCCCATGCCAGAGATATGTAATGCAAAACTTAATCATAACAAAGGAACTGCTGATTTTTTAGGTTTAAGAATGATATGTGATTTTTAAAAATAAGAGTCCATATCTTCTAGCGATACATAGGAAAATATTTATAGATCAGTTATGTTGCCTAGGATCTACTTCAAAATAATCATGGGATGAGGTGTTTAAATTTGTAGGGAAACAGATGAAACAGTGAGTTGATAATTATTGAAGGTGGTAGATCAATAAATGGGTTTATTATATTCCTCTATCTGCTCTCATATCTTGTAAAACAGGATATTTAAATAGTCGAATTTCTTCAGGGTATTTAAGAATAACTTCACTGAGAAATAACTTTTTTAGTTTAACTTAACTGCTTTGAAGTTAAAAATAATACCTATATTTGAATTAAAAGCTAAGAACTTCTGTGTTAACTATATGTTGGAAACTGAATGACACATAAAAAATATATATTTATATATATGTGTATATATATATATAATATTCAAGCCAAACCTAAGTTGTACTGGTTGGACGTATTCCTTGCGAAATCTTTTAAGGTCTGCGCTGATTGGCTGCTCGCCTTTCTCTATTGCCAATTTGTCTGCATCAGTAGGTTCTGGCTCTGGAATTTCAAAGCTAAGAAGAAAAGCAAAAGGAGAAAAATCTGTTCATATATAACGAAAATACAAGGAGGAAAATATTGTGACCAAGCAACCTTCTTTCCTACTACTTTTTTCCAAGGTGGATTACTATTAAACTTCCCTTAAAGTATGATATACTATTAAAAACTGTTCTTTGGCTATACAAAACTAAGCTTTCGCATTCTAACTTCTATAAAAACTCAAGTTTTGTCTTTTAGCACTGATCAATACAGAAAAGGTCCATGGAAAAGAGCCAAGAAAAGAATTCATAAACAATTTAAAGAACATGACAAAAACAACTTATCTCATAATCTGTCCTTAATACTTATATTATTAAAATGAAAATAGGCTAATAAATTTCTTTAACTTTTAAAATGAGTACAAATTCAAAGAGAGGGCCAAAACTGAATATTTAACAATATTTAAAGAATTTACCTGAGTGGATAAGATAAAAATTTAAAAACCTGCTCAAACATAGGAAATACAGCTGAACTGTAAAGTCTAACAAATTTGCCTTCCTTATCCTGGACATGGAAACAGAACTGAGTAGATCTTCACAGCACATTACACTGCCTCAGTCTGGTAAATTTAGTTTCATAAAACAACATAGTGATAGAGGTCTAGAATTATATCTTGATAATACAGTTAATAAGCTTTGTTGTAAGTAATAAGTTTTAGTAAGTTTTAAAATGTAAAACAAAACATCAGTTTGGAGTCCAGATTCTATATTTTAAACTATAAAACATTTAAAATGCCACTAAAATACTAAGTAAAAAAAATTCAACTCAACACTAATTTTTAAAAGTTAATCATAATAAAATAATTGCTGATTTTTTAGGTTTAATAATGATATTTTATTTTTAAAAATAAGAGTCCCTATCTTTTAAAGATACATAGGAAAACATTTTTTTTTTTTAAAGATGGGGTTTCACCACATTGGCCCGGCTAGTTTCGAACTCCTGACCTCAGGTGATCTGCCCACCTCAGTCTCCCAAAGTTCTGGGATTACAGGCATGAGACACCACGCCCAGCTAGGAAAACATTTATACATTAATTATATTGTATAGGATCTACTTCAAAATAAACATGGGGTAGAGTGTTTAAATTTGTAAGGAAACAGATGAAACACTGAGTTCATAATTACTGAAGGTGGTTGATGAATAAATGGGTTTATTATATTCTTCTATCTGCTCTTGTATATGTTTTGAAAGTTTTCATAACAAGTTTGTTTTAAAAGTAGAAAGTATTTGGCAAAGTAGTTGACGATACAAAAAATAAAGTAATTAAGTAGAAAAGTCACTTTGAAGAAAGTATCATTTTACTGTACAGAAGAATATTCATTAAAATACAGTGTTTTTATCCTCTAAATTATTATTTCTCATTACTACTTGAAATATTTCTAAGAGCTGGAAAGATCTCTGCTATAAACAGATTTTAGGGAGTACTCTATTTGAAGGGAAGCGTAACACTGCCAATTTAATGCCAAATAAAGTATGTTCAATAATTGAGTATTTATTAGTTACTAGGCACTTTATAAAATACAGCTAATTTTTCATAAAATGTCGATATAAGTGAAATACATATTTTTCCTACCGTTCAATCAGTAAGCTCAGCAATTCCTGTGGTTTACAAAATGAACGATATGTGGTAAGAAAAGTACGAACAAAATTGGGATCTGAAAAGGTAAAGCATAAATTTAGGTTATGTTTAATGTATTCAGTTTAATTAACTCAAAGTACCATATTTGGAGGCCTTCCTCCCTTTTTCTTTTTACTTTGGCTCCTAAGATTGTGGCTTTTCCTGCCAATAATGAAACTGGCAGGATACCATGGTATCCCTGCCATATACAGAGCAATATTAACATAGAGACTATACCATGGTATATTCTTAATAAATGAGGATTGTTTTCAAATTTGAAATTTATAAATATGTAAATTCTATGAATATTTATTCAAAATTAATGAAGTTAACAATATTATATTTTTAGACATTTAATTCTTTCTCTTATTTATTCCTTTTGTTTTTGCAGTTTTTGTTTTTTTGAGACGGAGTCTTGTTCTGTCACCCAGGCTGGACTGCAGTGTCATGGTCTCGGCTCACTGCAACCTCCGCTTCCTCGGTTCAAGCAATTCTCCTGCCTCAGCCTCCTGAGTAGCTGGGATTACAGGCACATACCACCACACCCAGCTAATTTTTTTGTTTTTTTTTTTTTTAGTAGAGATGGGGTTTCACTATGTTGGTCAGGCTGGTCTCAAACGCCTGACCTCATGATCCGCCCATCTTGGCCTCCCAAAGTGCTGGGATTACACACGTGAGCCACCGAGCCCAACCTTTAGTAGTATTTTTATATTTTGGAGGCAACCCATTTTTACCCCAAGCCTCAAATATTTTTGAGCAATCTTAAAAAGCTTTTGGGTCCCAGGCCCTAGGTCAGCACTTGCAATGAGTTTCACATACCTGCATACATATGATATGTTAACCTTTCAATTAATTTCACCACAGTTCCTCCTTTAATAATGGGGATTCCACTTCTACTTTGCAAATTGTCTTCAAAAACAATGTTTTCCTCAGAGTCTTTTACTACAAAACGATATACTTCAGGACTTGGTAATCTCAGTGGTTGTTCATTTTCTTCTTTCAATAATACTGAATCTAACATTCGATCTAGAGTACTACGATAATGAAGAGAAATAAGGGCTGCCATCCAATTGTTTTTTTCTTCAGCAGACTTTGCAGCAAATATTATGCTGTTCTCATCTTTGGATACTAACTCAAAAGCATGCTTGTACTCACAAGTATCTTCTTTATCACAAATCTGTATTTTCCTCATGACAAATTTTTCTTTTAACCTGTATTCTGCACTACTATAACCTGGAAGCCGAGTCTGGCCATGGTTAGGTTTACAACTGATCATTAAGCCATCAAATAGAAAAATATGACGTTCATGTTTAGCACCGATTCTTGTCAATGGTCCCTCCATAATGAATTCATTACAACACTGTCCAATATCTTTGCCTTCCCATCCATCAATATTTTTCTGAATTTCATTCATTTTTTTGATAGCCAGATGTTTGCTTCTTAATTGGTGACCATAAAAAGGGCAAACAGGGTCTCTAAACAAAAAAAATAATAATAACTTCACTTAATCAGTAGCTAGGCAACCTAAATGGTTTTAAGCATATACTATCTCATATCAAGTAAGAAACATATTAAATAGTCAAATAGATTTTACACACAGTATTTAGTTCTAACTTTGCCACTAAATAATAATATATCCCTTGATTTCATTATTATGAAAGAGAAGTACTACTGGCTCCATAAGGACTAAAATTACAAAAAATCCTAAATCTCTTTCATAGATTATATTTTAAAACATTTATTAAGTCTATCCTAACAATATAACAATGCTAATCTTAAGACTAGGCTAGGTTGGCCAAGTGTAGTGGCTCAGACCCGACCTACAATCCCAACATTTTGGGAGGCCAAAGCAGGCAGATAACCTGAGCCCAGGAGTTCAAGACCAGCCTGGGCAACACAGCAAAACCCTGTTTCAACAAAAAATACAAAAAATCAGGCAGGTGTGGTGGCATGTGCCACCCAGCTACTTGAGTCCCAGCTACTTTGGAGAACTGAGGCAGGAGGACTGCTTGAGCCTGGGAGGTTGAAGCCGCTGTGAGCTGAGATCACATCACTGCACTCCAGCGACAAGAGTGAGACCCTGTCTCTTAAAAAAAAGAAAAAAGGCTGGGTGTGGTTGCTCACACCTGTAATCCCAGCACTTTGGGAGGCTGAGGTGGGTAGATCACTTAAGGTCAGGAGTTCGAGACCAGCCTGGCCAACATGGTGAAACCCCATCTCTACTAAAAATATAAAAATTAGCAGATGGGGTGGTGGTGGGCACCTGAAGCCCCAGCTACTTGGGAGGCAGAGGCAGAGGAATCACTTGAACCCGGGAGGCAAAGGCTGCAGTGAGCTGAGATTGCACCACTATACTCCAGCCTGGGCAACAGAGACTCATTATCAAAAAAAGGAAAAGAAAAAAAGAGTAAAAGACAAAGATATGACAAGCACAACTTTCAAGAATGTAACTATCACTATAAATCACACTTCTTTAGAAAACCAGGTATCAGAGACAATGAAGTAAGCAGAGGCATTCACATTTTCAATACATATAAAAGTGTAACAAGCACAACTTTCAAGAAGGTAACTATCACTATAAATCACATTTCTTTAGAAAAGAAGGCATCAGAGACAGTGAAGTAAGCATAGGCATTCACATTTTTAACACTTTGGAATTACCCAGGACGGCGTCTAGGTGAATACTGCTTGTAAATTCGGTCCATGCTACCTTGGAGATTCAGGAGAGCAGTAATAGCTTGGTTCAAACATTCTCTGTCTTCTTGTTCTTCACTACATGCTTTCAATTGCTAAGAAAAACAGGAAGAAAAATCAAAACTGCATTGTCTGATTCTTCCCCCAACTTTCTAGTAATAGAGAAAGCGGCAACAAATATTATCAACTCTAAATGAATTTTATACATACTTAATAAAAACAGCTGTAATTTTATATATACCTACTGACCTCTCAAACCAATGCTCTTTCTTTCTTTTCTTTTCTTTTTGGAAACAGGGTCTCTCTCACTGTGGCCTTGAGCTCCTGGGTTCTAATGATGCTCCACTCTCAGCCTCTCAGGTAGCTGAGACCACAGGTGAAAGCCACCACGCCTAGCTAATTTTTAAAATTTCTGCAGAGACAGGGTCTCACTATGTCTCCCAGGCTGGTCTTGAACACCTGGGCTCAAGCTATCCTGCCTCTTCCTCCCGAAGTGCTGGGAATACAGGCATGAGCCACCAGGCCTGGCCCAACCCTCTTTCTATAAACATAAACACAATACAGATATAAAGTACTATGAGCATAGTAATCAGGAAAAGAGAAAAAAAGCAACTGTAAAAACCATTTGGACATTTTATTTTTATTTTTTATTTTTTTGAGTTGGGCCTCACTCGGAACACAGTGGCAGGTCTAACTGCAGCCTTGACCTCCTGGGCTTAAGGCCTCCCAAGTAGCTAAAACCACAGCTGCATGCCACCACGCCCAGCTAATTTTTTTATTTTTACTTTTTTGTAGAGATAGGGTCTCACTATGTTGCCTAGGCTGGTCCCAAACTCCTGTGCTCAAGCTATCCTCCCACCTTTGCCTCCCAAAGTGTTGAAATTATAGGTGTGAGTCACTGTGCCGGGCTACATTTTCAAAGACATTTAAAAAGTTTAAAACATGTAAGTTTTTTCTTAACTCTGTATGAAACTTCACTGAAATATTTACCCTGCTTTTCTTGAAACTCCTACCAAATGCTACATTTACTATGGATACGTGTGCCCATGGCAAGAGAAATTCTAATAAATTACGAATTTATCTCTAATTCACTGTACTAGGAGTTCAGTCTAGGTATGAAATAACACATATAATCAATTATTTTTTGTTAGTAATATACTCTCTATATAAGAGTGGAGTTGGTAATTTGGTGGGAAATTCAATCCATTAAAACCTACGACTAGGCTGAGTGCAGGGACTCATGCCTATAATTTCTCCACTTTGGAAAGTCAAGGCAGAGGATTGCATGAGGCCAGAAGTTTGAGACCACCTTGGGCAACACAGTGAGACTCCCTCTCTAAAAAGAAATAACCAACAAAACCCAAAACAAACAAAAAAACCCCATGACTATATGTCTCAAAACAACACAATAAAATAGAAGATACACAAATAGTTAACAAGCATATAAAAGATACTCAACATCACTAGTCATTAGGAAAATTAAAATCAAAACCACAATGAGATACCACCTTGTATCCATTAGAATGACTACTATTTAAAAAAAAAAAAAAAGGAAAAAAAAAAAACAGAACGTAATAAAGTTTGGCAAAGATGTGGAGAAATCAGAACCTTGTGCACTGTTTTGGTAGGAATGTAAAATGGTGCAGTTACTCTGAAAAACAGTATGGTAGTTCCTCAAATAATTAAAGATAAAATTGTCATATGATCCACCCATTCTACTTCTGGGTATATACACAAAAGAATTCAAGGCCGGGCGCAGTGGCTCATGCCTGTAATCCTAGGACTTTGGGAGGCTGAGGCGGGTGGATCACGAGGTCAGGAGTTCAAGATCAGTATGACAAACACGGTGAAACCCCGTCTGTACTAAAAATACAAAAAATTAGCCAGGTGTGGTGGTGTATGCCTGTATTCCCAGCTACTCGGGAGAATGAGGCAGGAGAATCGCTTGAACCCGGAAGGCGGAGGTTGCAGTGAGCCAAGATCACATCACTGCACTCTAGCCTGGGCAACAGAGTGAACCTCCGTCACAAGAAAAAAAAAAAAAAAAAAAAAATTCAAAGCAGGATCCCGAAGACATACTTGTACACCCACATTCACAGAAGCATTATTTATAGTAACCAAAAAGCACACAAAAAATCCAATGGTCTATCAACAGACGAACAGACAAATAAAATATGGTATAATAAACACATCAATGAAATAGTATCATCTCACAAAGTTTATTTGTAAGCTTCATTGATGTTGTGTGTTGTTCCAGCTTAATTTTGTTTCATTATCTGAATGAACAACGATTTATCCTTTTTTGGTGGGCAAACAGGGTTTGCTATTACTGACACCTGCTATAGACTTTCTTGTACATTTCTCTTGGTATACATGTGCATGCATTTTGTTTCTTTAAAGTATATATTCAAAGATGGAACTGTCATACGCATGCATTTTTTTTTTTTAGACAAAGTCTCACTCTGTCGCCCAGGCTGGAGCGCAATGGCTCAATCTCAGCTCACGGCAACTTCCGCCTCCCAGGTTCAAAAGTTTTCCTAAGTGGGTTGTAGAGTTTACATTCCTACCAGGATGCAAATAGTTCATGCTGCTGTTTATGAATATTTTTGGACTTTTAAATTTCTATAATCTGGCATGTGTGTAATGGTATCCTACGGTTTTAATTTGTATTTCCTTAACTATTAATGAGTTTGAATATACGTTTACTGCCATTTTGGATACTCTGTTTTGTGAAGTGATTCAAATCTTTTGCCATTTCAACTCTCTTCTAAGGCTTGTCTTTCCATTCCATATTTGTATTTGCTCCTGTTGTTGCTGTGCATTAATTAAAACTGAATATATTCCGTATTAACTCTAAGGGTTACTGTTTCATTGATCAGACATGGGTGGTTTCTATTTATTCATTCTTTTTTTTGAGATGGAGTCTCACTCTGTTGCCCAGGCTGGAGTGCAGTGGCATGATCTCGGCTTACTGCAACCTCCACCTCCCAAGTTCAAGCGATTCTCCTGCCTCAGCCTCCTGAGTAGCTGGCATTACAGGCATGCACCACCACACCTGGCGAATTTTTGTACTTTTAATAAAGACTAAAAACATGGTTTCACCATGTTGGCCAGACTGGTCTTAAACCCCTAGCCTCAAGTGATTTGCCCCATCTTGGACTCCTAAAGTGCTGGGATTACAGGTCTGAGCTACCTCACCTGGCCCTCTTTATTCATTCTTTGAAGCCCCAAATTGCTACTATATAGTAAAAGAGTATCTGTTGCCTTTGAACAAGCATGAGAACTCATCAATGAGTGTTTATTTTCCCACTTCTAATTCCTTAAACAATTTCCCTTGATCTTTTGAAGGTAGGAGTGATACCAAAGTAAGCATGTGAAAGATGGAGATTTTCTGGTGATGATCCATTCATTTTTCTCTATCACTGCTACTGATTTTCAGTGACTCTAGGTAGCATCTAAGAACTGTCTACTTTCAGATTATGGCCCCTTTTAAACTGTAATTCCTACATATCCTGCTCAGTAAAATGTTCTTTGTGAATTTTTTTTTTCTTTTAAGAGACAGGGTCTTGGTATGTTGCTCTGGCTGGCCTTGAACTCCTGGCCTCATGTGATCCTCCCATCTCAGCCTCCAAAGTAGATGGGACTATAGGCTTGTGCCACCATGCCCAGCTTCCAACATTTTTTTTCCAGCTTCCAACTTTTTTACTGCTCTTTAGAAGCAAAGTATCTTTCTGCTTGATTATTTTGTACCTCTCCTTTAGAATACCACATCATTAGTTTAGATGGTTAAGAATTCTCCCATCTAATCCATGACAGTAACATTAATATAAAAGCCAGAGATAATCTCAATAGATGCAGAGAAGGCCTTTGACAAAAATTTAACAGCGCTTTATGCTAAAAACTCTCAATAAACTAGGTATCGATGGAACATATCTCAAAATAATAAAGCTATTTACGACAACCCCACATCATGCTGAATGGGCAAAAATTAGAAGCATTCTCTTTAAAAACTGGCACTAGACAAGGATGCACTCTCTCACCACTCCTATTCAATATAGTATTAGAAGTTCTAGCCAGAGCAATTAGGCAAGAAAAAAAAATAAAGGGTATTCAATTAGGAAAAGAAGAAGTCAAATTGTCCCTATTTGCAGAAAACATAATCGTGTATTTAGAAGACCCCATGGTCTCAGCCCAAAACCTCCTCAAGCTGATAAGCAACTTTAGCAAAGTCTCAGGATACAAAATCAATGTGCAGAAATCACAAGCATTTCTATACACCAACTACAGACAGAGAGCCAAATCATGAGCGAACTCCCATTTACAATTTCTACAAAGAGAATAAAATACCTAGGAATACAACTAACAAAGGATGTAAAAGATCTCTTCAAGGAGAACTACAAACTACTGATGAAGGAAATAAGAGAGGACACAAAACAGATGGAAAAACATTCCATGCTCATGGTTAGGAAGAATCAATATTGTGAAAATAGCCACATTGCCCAAAGTAATTTATAGATTCAATGCTATCCCCATCAAGCTACCATTGATCTTCTTCACAGATCTGGAAAAAAAGTCTTTTAACTTCATATGGAACCAAAAGAGAGCCTGCATAGCCAAGACAATCCTAAGCAAAAAGAACAAAGCTGG
>CAUYLG010043224.1:0-12676 GCA_963573385.1 Cacajao melanocephalus
GAAGGACAGCGGGGGTTGGGGAATTGGGGAGGAATAACATGGAGAGAAATGCCAGATATAGATGATGGGGAGGAAGGCAGCAAACCACATTGCCACGTATGTACCTATGCAACAATCCTGCATGTTCTTCACATGTACCCCCAAACTTAAAACACAATTATTTATATATATATATATATATATATATATATATATATATAAACAAATAAGTGATCATGGTTTTAGATCAGAGAACATGTAGATTATTATTGGAATAGACACAACTCATGCACATGGACACAGCAAGTAGACCCTGCTTTGCTGCTGTTCCAGTGATGAATCTCAGCATAGCAAACGTCCCAACACTTATTGGCTAAAAGCAATCATTTATTTTGATCTCTCCCAGCTTTACGAGTTTACTGAACTCATGTGAGTGGTAGACCATGTGATGGGAGTCACATTTTCTGAGGGATCCTTTAGGCTGGGATTTCAGAGGATGCTTTACTCATATCCGACTTAGCACTAGGGCTGGGTGAACACCTGGAAACTGGTTTTTTATCTCCTTCACTACCTCACCTCCCCATTCATGCCTTTAACTTCTTCAAATCATGAGAGTCTCATGGTTCTTGGACTTAATGAATGGTGATTGGCTTTCGCCAAAGAAAGCCTTCCAAAAGGCTCATGGAGAAGGTGCACGGCATCCTAGGACCTACCTTTGAATGGCAGACAGTGTCACTTCTATGGCGTTGCATTGATCAAGGTGAGACTCACAGAAAGCCCTAATCAAAAGGAGAGACTCCAGGAGCTGTGGTTATTGTGACTGTAGTCATGAGGCGACATCCTTGGCAACTAGTTCCGTTCAGTCACAACTGGCTTATATACTTCACGCATACCAAAAACACTAACCCTGTAAGGAATCTCTGAAGGTAATTCAATTACAGGAACAGGCTCAGAGCTAAGTGCAGTATCTTATCTAATAAGGATGTGGTGTCTGTGAGGTGACTACAAATTATCACTTGCAATCTCAGCATGAGCACCAAAGGGACACATTATCTGCTTTATACAAATCAAACAAAGAAGGCTGAGAGAGACAGGGAAAAGGCAAGGAACACACTTATTTTAGAGGGTCAAAATGAAATAGCAGTTACTAATCCATATCATTGCTGAAAATTTTCATTTTCTCTGGGAATGTTTCTCTGTAGTCCTTGTACTCACCCTTCATTTTAAGCTTTTTGGAGTTCCTACCAAGGTGGCAGAATGACAGTCCTTTTCCCACAACAAGAGCTGTGATTATCTGCTTCATAGCATGTATGGAGAACCCCTTAGGAGATGAGAAACAACATATTACCTAAAAAGCAATGAAGACAGATTGAAGAGAGTCCCCCAAATAGCCTCTTTGTTTGCAAGGACCTTCTCAGGTATCATTTTGATCATTCTCATCTTTCCTCCCCGTGTTCATTGCAAAAGTTTCTGCAACTCCAACCTCACTCAAGGATATGCCTCTCTTGTTACCCCTCCTTTAACCTAACATCCAGATACCTTGAGGTGCCAATGCACAGTGAATGACAGTCTTAATGCCTCTTTTCCTTGTTTCTTTCCAGTATGAACCGTAATTCCCTCCCCTCTCACTGGAAACTCTTGTGATCTGATTGGGTACACTCTCCTCGTTACACTTTCCCTGTCACAGGCTTGATCTCTTCTCTTTTTGTTAATAAATCATAGACCCTATCACCAGCATGTAATTCATTTTGGGGGGAATTGTTTAATTTGTGCTCTGAGTGGATGAAAACTACCCTGGAATCACTGGCTTCCTGAGCAGAAAATGACTTGGATTTCATATCGATTTGCCATTTGCCATTTGCCTGGTGCCCATTTTATATGAATATCCGACAAAATTTTACATGCGGGCCCTGCTAGGCAAACACACAATGGCGGCCCTTTCTTGAATGATATTCACCATCTCGGTGCACTTCCTATGGGCCATTTGTTACATTCATCTTTATCTCAGCTACTACTCTGTGCTCATGATGGCCAGGAGTGACATCTCAGATACAAAGAGATGACATAGAGTCCAGGGCCAACGTTCAACTAACAATTTTTTAATTGCCTCTAAAACCTACTCAACATTTTTCTTCATCCTGCTCAATCCAAATTCATGATTTTCTCCCAGCAAATAGGACATTGCTCAAAAAGCAGAAACTCATTTCTAAATTCTAAAGCCTCCTCATCTCAAAGGTCTTTTGGTCTTTATAGTTATTGCTGAAACCCCCCAAATTAAATATACTCTGTGATGTTGTCCTTGATGCCTAACTCCCTCAGTGCTGCTATTTCTCTGGGATGCTATCTGTGATGATACTAAACATTGGTGTATGTGGACCTCTATTTGCAAGTGAGGGGCCAAGAAGGCAGAATAAAAGAGAAATTTTAAAAAAATGTTCCCCAGTTCATTTATTTTTACCTTTTTAAACTTTTATTTCAAGTTTAAGTGTACACATGCAGGTTTGTTATATAGGTAAATCCCTTGTCATGAGTGTTTGCTGTATGGATTATTTGATCACCCAGGTATTAAGCAAAGTAACCCAAAGTTCTGCCCTTCTCCCTCTTCCCACCCTCCACTCTTAAATAGGGCCCAGTGTTTCTTGTTCCCTTTGTGTGTTTATGAGTTCTCATCATTTAGTTCCCACTTATAAGTGAGAACACGCAGCACTTTTTTTCTGGTCCTGCATTAGTTTGCTAAGGATAATGGCCTCTAGCTCCATCTATGTCCCCTCAAAAGACATGACCTTGTTTTTTTATGGTTGCATAATATTCCATGGTGTGTATGTATCACATTTTCTGTATTCAGTCTGTCATTGATGGACATTTAGGTTGATCTCATGTCTTTGGTATTGTGAAGAGTGCTGCAATGAATACTCATGTGCATGTGTCTTTACCATGTAATAATTTATATTCTAACATTTTTACATATTTTTGTTTCCATTTTTTGAGTACAGATGGTTTTTGGCTACATGGATACATTTTTCGGTGGTGATTTTTGACACTTTGGTGCACCCATCACCCGAGCAGTGCACGCTGTACCCAATATGTTGCCTTTTATCCCTCACCCCTCTCACCCTTCCCTTGAGTCCCCAAAGTTTATTATATTATTTTAATACCTCTGCATATTCATGGTTTAGCTCCCACTTATGAACAAGTACATACAGTATTAGGTTTTTCATTCTTGAGTTGCTTCACTTAGAATAATGACCTCCAGTTGCAGCCAAGCTGCTGCAATGGCCATTAATTCATTCTGCTTTTTGGTCGAGTCGTATTCCATGGTGCATATTTACCACAGTTTCTTTCCAATCATCAGTCGATGGGCATTTCATTAGGTTCCATATTTTTGTAATTGTGCATTGTGCCACTGTAAACATGTGTGTGCATGTGTCTTTTTCATATAATGCCTTCTTTTCCTTTGGGTAGATACTCAGTAGTGGAATTGCTGGATTGAAAGATAGTTCTTTCAGTTCTTGAAGGAATCTCCATATTGTTTTCCATAGTGGTTGTAATAGTTTACATTCCACCAGCAGTGTAAAAGCATTTCACTTTCACCACATGTATTCACACCAACATACATTCTTTTTAGATGTTTTATTTATGACCATTCTTGCAGGAGTATGTTGGTACCTCATTGTGGTTTTAATTTGCATTTCCCTGATGATTAGTCATGTTGAAATTTTTTTCAAATGTTTATTAGATGTTTGTATATCTTTTTTCCTCTGTACTAAAATCTTATTTTATTTTTATGTTTTTTTTTAACTTGTTAATTCAGTTTAATTTTTCCCCATAAGTTATTGGGGTACAGGTGGTATTTGGTTACATGAGTAAGTTCTTTATCGGTGATTTGTGAGATTTTGGTGCACCCATCACCTGATCAGTATGCACTGCATTATATTTGTAGTCTGTTACCTTTCACTGCCCTCAAACTCTTCCCAAGTACCCAAGGTCTATCATATTATTATTATGCTTTTGTGTCATCATACCTTAGCTTCCACATATCAATGAGAACATATGATGTTTGGTTTCCTATTCCTGAGTTACATTACTTAAAATAATAGTATCCACTCTCATCCAGGTCACTGCAAATTCTCATAATTCATTCCTTTTTGTGGCTGCATAGTATTCCACTGTGTGGAGATATGTGTATGTGTATACATATATATATACACACACACATACATATATAGAGAGAGTTTTTTTTAATCCAACCATTGATTGATGGGCATTTGGGTTGATTCCACAATTTTGATATTGTGAATTGTGCCACTATTAACATGTGTGTGCAAGTATTCTTTTCATATATTGACTTCTTTTCCTCTGGGTAGATACCCCAGGAGTGGGATTGCTAGATAAACTTGTCGTTTTACTTTTAGTTCTTTAAGGAATCTTCACACTTTTTTCCGTAGTAGCTATACTAGTTTACACTCCCACCAGCAGTATAGAAGTGTTTTCTGATCACTGCATTCATGCCAACATCTGCTTTTCTGATTTTTTTAAATTGTGGCCATTCTTGCAAGACAGATATTATTGATTTTCATTTCCTGAATCATTAGTATTGTTGAGCATTTTTAAATGTGTTTGTTGGCCATTTATATATCTTCTTTTGAGAATTGTCTATTCATGTCCTTAGCCTACTTTTTGATGGGATTGTTTTTCTTTTGCTGATTTCTTTGAGTTCCTTGTAGACTCTGGATGTTAGTCTTTTGGCAGATGCATAGTTTGTGAATATTTTTTTCTTACTCTGTAAGTGGTCTGTTTACTCTGCTTATTTCTTTTACTATACAGAAGATTTTTAGTTTAGTTAGGTCTCATTTGTTTATTTTTGTGGCATTTGCTATTGGGTTCTTAGTCATAAATTCTTTGCCTAAGCCAAGGTCTAGAAGAGTTTTTCCAACGTTATCTTGTGAATTTTAATAGTTTCACGTCTTAGATTTAAGTCTTTGATCCACCTTGAGTTGACTTTTTATATAAGATGAGAGATAAGAATCCAGTTTTATTTTTCTGCATGTGGCTTGTCAGTTTTCCCAGCACCATTTATCGAGTATGATATTCTTCCCCCACTGATATGGTTTGGGTCTCTGTCCCCTCCCAAATCTCACATCAAATTGTCATCTCTAACGTTGGAGGATGGACCTGGAGGGAGGTGATTTGAACATGGGGGTGGATTTTCCCCTTGAGTTTCTCATGATAGTGAGTCAGTCCTCATGAGATCTGGGTGTTTAAAGTGTAGCACCCCCCACTTCACTCTCTCTTCCTCCTGCTCCAGCCGGCTAAGACATGCCAGCTTTTCCTTCACCTTCTACCATGCTTGTAAGTTTCCTGAGGCCTCCTCAGCCATGCTTCCTGTACAGCCTGTGGAATCATGAATCAATTAAACATCTTTTCTTTATGAAATGCCTTAAAGGCATTTGTTGACCTTCACAGTAGGCCCTCCCATCATAGGCCAAAAGACCTAGGAGAAAAAAATGTTTCTGTGGGCTGAGCCCAGGGCCTTGCTCTCCTGCACAATCTCGGGACACTGCTCCCAGCTGCTGCAGCTCCAGCTGTGGCTAAAAGGGCCCCAAATATGTCTCAGGTTGCTACTCCAGAGAGTACAAACCATAAGCCTTGAAAACTTCCATGTTGTGTTAAGCCTGTGGGTGCACAAAGGGCAGGAGTTTGAAGAGGAAAAATTAATAAAATAAAGTTAATGCAGGAAAGAGAAGCCGAAATTAAATTTTTCTTTTATAAGCAAACTTCTCTGAGTCCTTCCCCCTCCTATGGGATTGTATCCTGCTTTGCAAGTTTTGCAAGTTTATAAATTCTTGTATTCTTGTTCTCTATAGCTGATAACTAAGTTTTTGTAACACAGAGAAAGGTATAAAAAATGCCCAAGCAGGCAGGACTCTGGCCTTCCAGGCACTGTAGCAGAAGGCAATCAATAAGGCCCGAGCTAGGATCCTTGAGCTCTACAGATAGCAAACATCTGGGTTGCACAGCAACAGTCATATGTAAGCCTAAGTTAGGTGCCTATCGTTGCTTAATGAATTGCCTTTGTTCTACGCCTGCAAACTTGTTTTAGTGCCACTGTGTACTTCATGTATAAAAAGTCAAGCCCTGTCTTTGTTATGGGCTCAGCCTTTTTGTTTCCGAGGTGGGCCAGTGTGCACCTAAAATAAACTCCTTCTGCAACCTCAGTGGTCTCTCCAGTCTCTGAAATTCTGCAACAAGTTGAGGCTTGGGAGCCTCTGCGTAGATTTCTGAGGATGTATGGAGATTCCTGAATGTCGAGGCACAAATCTGCTGCAAAGGCAGAGCCTCCATGGAGATCCTCTACCAGGGAAGTACATAGGGGTAATATGGGGTTGGAGCCCCCACACAAAGTCCCCACTGGGGCAATGCCTAGTGGAACTGTAAGAAGAGGGCCACCATCCTCCAGACCCCAGAATTGTAGATCCACTGACAGCTTGCACCATGTGCCTGAAAAAGCTTCAGGCACTCAACACTAGCCTGTGAAAGCACTCATGGGGGCTGTACCCTGCAGAGCCACATGGGCAGTTCTGCCCAAGGCCTTGGGAGGCCACCCCTTGCATCAGTGTTGCCTGGATGCGAGACATGGAGTCAAATACTGCCCTGCTGGGTTTCAGGCTTGCCACTTGTTTTTTTTTTTTTTTTTTTTTGGCAGATTATTTTTTCTTTTGGAAAGGGAGTATTTACCCATTGCTTATACCTCCGTTGTATCTTGGAAGTAATTAACCTGTTTTTGTTTTTGTTTGTGTTGTCTTTGATTTTTGAGACAAGCTCTGATTCTCTGGCCCATGCTGGAATGAAGTGGTGCGATCATGGCTGTCTGCAACCTCAAACTCCTGGGCTCAAGTGACGCTTCTGCCTTGGCCTAACAAAGTTTTGGGATTACAGGCATGTGCCCCCACAGTCAGATCCATGGACCATTAAAAAAACCCAATTTATTAACACTGAGGGTAGCCTCTAGGAGTTAGGATATGACATTAACTAATTACTAGTGACTACTCCTTACTGAAATGACCGCCTGAAAGCAAACACGCATGAAGGAAAACAAGGAAAACAAATCTCTCATGATATTTATCATATAGGCTTGTTTACCCAATAGGCAGAATGCAGTCAATGACCTGCTGACATGGGGGTACAAAAGGCCACCCCCTTACCTGAAAAAGCAACTCTGCAGTGCAGTTTATACTCCAGTGCTTCTCCCTGGAATTAGACTAAGCTATATCTAGCTATACCAATTCTGTTCCAACTAAGCAGTCACTTTCCAACCCTTGACAATCCCTAATCTGTTTTTCTATCTGTTTGATTTGCATATTCTGGACATTTTATATGAATCAGATTATACAATATGTGTTTTTGTGTCTGGCTTCTTTCCAGTTAAAACATCAAACATGGCTGGGTGAGGTGGCTCATGCATGTAATCCCAGCACTTTGGGAGGCCGAGGTGGGCAGATCACTTGAGGCCAGGAGTTCCAGACCAGCCTGACCAATATGGTGAAAACCTGTCTCTACTAAAAATACAAAAATTAGCCAGGCATGGGACTCCCAAGTAGTCCCAGCTACTTGGGAGGCTGAGACAAAGAATTGCTTGAAGCTGGGAGGCTGACATTGCAGCAAGCTGAGATCATGCCACTGCAATCCAGCCTGGGCAACAGAGTAAGACTTTGTCTTAAAAAACAAACAAACAAACAAACAAAACATTAAACACATAACGTTTTTAAGGTTCATTTATAATTTAGCATGTATCAATATTTTTTGTAGCTGAATAATATTTCACTTTGTGAAGATATCACAATTTGTCCATTCAGCAGTTGATGGAGAATTGGGTTGTTTCTACTCTTTGACTGTTGTTTATAGTGCTTCTGTAAATATTTATTTACAAGTTTTTGTTTGAACCCCTGAACCACAAAACTATATTCCGCAGAAGTGATACCATTTTACATTTCTGTCACATTTAGAACAGTGTACAACAGTTCTAAAAATCTTCTGCATCCTAACACTTGTTTTTTATTTTTAAAATTATAACCATCCTAGTGGGTGTGAAGTAGTAGCTCATGGTTTTTTGTGTGCATTTTTAAAATTAATTCTTTAATTTTTTTATTTCCATAGGTTTTTGGAGAACAGGTGATATTTGGTTACATGAGTAAGTTTTTAGTGGTGATTTGTGAAATTTTGGTGCACTCACCACTCGAGCAGTATACACTGAAACCAATTTGTAGTCTTTTATCCCTCGCCTTCTCATTGAGTCCTCAACATCCACTGTATTATTCTTATGCCTTTGCATTCTCATAGCTTAGTTCCCACTTATAAGTGAGAACATACAATGTTTGATTTTCCATTCCTGGGATACTTTACATAGAATAATAGTGGTGTGTGTGTGTGTGTGTGTGTGTGTGTGTTTACACATATATATATATGCGTTTCTTTATGCATTCATTCATTGATGGGCATGTTGACTGGTTCCACATTTTTGCAATTGTGAATTGTGCTGCTATAAACTTGTGTGTGCAAGTATCATTTCTGTATACTGACTTCTTTTCCTGTGGGTCGATACCTAGTTATAGGATTACTGGATCAAATGATGGTTCTATTTTTAATTCCTGAAGGAATCTTCACATTGTTTTCCATAGTAATTTTACTAGTTTACATTTCCACCAGCAGTGTTGAAGTGTTTTCTTTTCACTGCATCCATGCCAACAACTTTTATTTTTTTATTTTTTGTTTATGGCCATTTTTGCAGGGGTAAGGTGGTGTCGCCTGATGGTTTTGATTTGCATTTCCCTGATCATTAATGGTCTTGAGCAATTTTTCATGTTTGTTGGTCATTTGTATATCTTCTTTTGAAAATTGTCTGTTTATGTCCTTAGCCCACTTTTTGATGAGATTTTTGTTTTCTGCTTGCTAATTTGTTTGAGGTCCTTGTAAATTCTGAATATTAGTTCATTGTTAGATATATAGATTGTGAAGATTTCTGTAGGTTGTCTGTTTATTCTGCTGACTGTTGCATCTTCCATGCAAAACTCTTTAGTTCAATTAAACCCCACCTAATTATTTCTGGTTTTGTTGCATTTACTTTGGGTTCTTAGTAACGAAATCTTTGTGTGCAGACTAGCCAGGCAGGGAGGCAAGAAAACCTTGCTTGCTTTCTTAGCCGGGAGGCTGTTATCCTGGAGCAAGTTCTCAGCCCTTGTCACCCACTGCCTGAAAAGAAACTGGGTGCTGTTGGGGTTGGCATGATGGGAACAAGACTGGCTTTTTGGGTTGCATGGGAGCTAAATGAGGCCAGTAACTGTGCTTTCCCCAACTTTTCTGACAACCTGTATGATACCACAGAGGCAGCCATAATCCTACTGGGAATGTACTCCATTGACCTGGAAACCACACCCTGAACCCCCACAGCAAGCCCCATCCAAGGAGCCCGAGGAATGTCTGTGCTCAGACATGCCTAACCCTGTCCCCATCTGATGGTCCAGCATGGTAGCTGAAGACAGATGTTATGGTTTTGATTTGCATTTCCTTCATGACTAATGACTTAAAATATCTTCTCCTGTGCTTGATGGCCATCTGTATATCTTTTTGGAGAAATGTCACTTGCTTATTTTAAAATTAGTTTACTTGTCTTTTTGTTGTTTAGTTGTGAAAGTTCTTCATATACTCTGGATACCAGACACTTACCAAGTACATGGATTGCCAATATATTTTTTCCATTCTGCAGGTTATCTTTTCACTCTCTTTATAGTGTCTTTTTGATACAAAAAATTTTTAATTTTGATAAGACCAAATTTATTATGTTTTCTTTATTGCATGTTCTTTTGGTATCATATCAAAGAAACCATTGCCAAATCCAAGTCCATGAGGATTCATTTTTATATTTATTCTAAGTATTTGGTAGTTTTATCTTTTACATTTGGGTTATTGATCCATTTTGAGTTAATTTTTATATTTGATATAAGATGAAGAGTCTAGCTTCATTTTTTTAAATGTGGATATTCAGCACAACAAACTTTCATGACAGATTTACCTGTATAATAAGCCTGCACATCCTGCACATGTACCACTGAACTTAAAACTGAAAATAAAAGTTAAAACAAACAAAAACAAAAAAAAACCCCACTAAAACCAAAGTCCATTTATACAAGAGACAATTTCTTCCAAAATTGAATGGTCTTGGCTTCCATGTTAAACTCAATTTGCAATAGATGATTAGGTTTATTTCTGGACTCTCGGTTCTGTTCCATTGGTCAATAAGTTTATATTTAAGCCAGTATCAATACATTTTAATAACTGTAGTTTTTTAAAGCAGGTTATGAAATTAGGAAATTGAGTTATGCAACTATCAGAGCATTAACTTTGACATCTGGGAGTTTTTGAAACGATGAAGTCTCTCGACTGTCAGGGGTTGCTCCTTCAGCTTTTTAGGCTTTGACTTGAGTGTGATGTATTCAGGAGCTGATTCCTGTAAGTTTTACTGCCAAGAAAGTTGAAAGAAGAACAGTGTAGGGTCCTTCCCATCTTGGCTTAGGGAAGGAAAGACTTAAAAATTTTTACTAATGCTAAATTTCCTGGGTTAAAGATGGTTTTATTTCCTGAAGTTGAGATTTTCCTAGTTGTGTTAATGCCTTGAGGCTTCCCTGCCTCTGACTTAGCTTTCTGATTAGCTAATTTATTTCCTTTGACTACCTTATTTATTTTCTTTTGATGTTCCCCACAATACATCCCTGCTATTTCTTGTGGAAGAAAAACTGAGGATAATAACCTGTTGATTTCCTGGTGATATTTTATGGGAGATTCATTAGTGGTAAGAAAATGCCTTTCCTTTTAAATGGCAGTGTGAGCATGGAAAGTTAGGAAAGCATACTTGGAGTTAGTATAAATGTCAGCTACCGTTCCCCTGCTTAATTTAAGTGCTCTTGTAAGAGCTATTAGCTCAGCTAATTGAGCGTTTGTGTTTGGGGAGAGTGACTGCTGCTTATCATTCCTTATGTACTTCTTGCTTTTTCAGCTGTTTGCTAGCTAAAAGCTCCTCTTAGAGGACAGTGGTCCTGCCACATTTTGTGGGCTGTAAGCAGTTGAATTATTTCCTAGGGTTAACTTGGAGGCTTTTCTGACTAGTAGAGCAATTATGACATGACTTGGAAGCATGTGCAAATAGGTATTTCTAATTAAAACTAAGGTTGAGAAAAACATTGGATTAGAGATTTTCTTGAGATTCCCTTTATTGTCGTGCTATGGGAAGATGGGAGGTCTGGATTAGAGAGGACAAAAGAGAGAGACTGGCTCTACTGTTGAGAAGAGGTTTGCTTTCCTTCTTTTAATTTCCAGAATCATCCAGGACTCTTGTGCATTAATGGTAGTTTGAACCACTGGAGCCAAGGTTTGAGCCCTCGGACCCATCAGTGCTGCTGGACCATCTGTGAGACAGGTTTTGAACCTAATGACCTCTGCCTCTGGGGACAGTTCTGTTTTCAGTGGTTTTTGCCACAGCCTGGACAGGGTTGAGGTTGTTTCATCTTGCTGCCTGGGTATTCCTTTGAAAAATGCCCTGGCCTGCCATGCCAATAGCAACTAGTGGATGCACCTGGAGGATTCTGGACTTTACAGGCTTGCAAAGCTGCTGCTGGAGCTTCTATTCTTCTTCTGAGCTTTTCCTCTTTTGGGGGGCCTCCTCCTGGTTCCTGTTATGAAAGATCTAAGTGACCGCCTTCAGGAAGTTCTCTAAGATGCTATCTGGTCTTCTAGCTTGCTTTTATAGTTTTCCTTTAATGTTGGGAGCCACCTGTGTAACAAACTTCTCCTTCAGGATGAGCTGTTCCTCCACTGAATTAAGGGATAAGAAGGTTTACTGTATTTGTGACTTTCTTAGCCTTTCCATAAAGGCTGCAGAATTCTTAACTGGCTTTTGGTTCATTATAGGAAGTTTAGAGTAACTGAGAGCTTTGGCCTTGGTTTTCCATAGCCTTTTAAAATGTGTCTTAAAAAGTGATTACTTTTCTATTAATTTCCTAAGGTATTGGGGGTTTAGTTGGGTTGTTTACTGGAACTGCTTTCATCCCTATTGGGCATGGTATTTTTGCTATTTCTTTGCTTTCCCTATCTGCTTTCTTCCCTTTGGGTGTGTTATAAGAGATATATTGCTCATCTCAGAAATTATCTGCTGCTTGCAGAGCTACCTGCTTTTTAACTGCAGTGAGGGTTTGGTTTAGGAGAGCGTAACATCCCACCATGTGAGGTTAAACACTTGAGTTAAATTTTGGAAAGCTTCTATATGCCTGTTATGGTTTTTAAAAAATTGGTCTAAGTTTGCCTTTATTTGCCTAAGGTTTTGTAATGAGAAGGGAACTTGAGGGGGGCCAAATAAAGGGGATCCTCAGATGGTATCCTTGAAAGTTTCTTTTTTTAATTTTGGGGAACTATTTTTTCTGGGATTTCCTGATATGATTGCTAAAAGGGCTGGATTGATGTGGGGATCGCTCCCGTTCACAGTGCTTAGCTGTACCGCGGCCATTTTGAGCTTGAGCCCATACACGTTTCACCTTTTACCTGGAGGCTGTTGAGCTGAGGAAAAGGGGAGTGTTGATGCATGATTTCTGCAGAATACTGTTTGTTATTGACATTTGGAGCAGGACGCTGAGCTCAAGCATGACGGGTTTCA
>CAUYLG010043228.1:0-43372 GCA_963573385.1 Cacajao melanocephalus
GTTAGAACATGGTTTTTTAGCTCAGAGAAGTTTCTTATTACCCACCTTCTGAAGTCTGATTCAGTCAATTCTTCACACTCATTCTCCATTCAGCCTTGTTCCCTTGCTGGTGAGGAGTTGTGATCCCTTGTAGGAGGAGAGGTGTTCTGATTTTGGGTGCTTTCATCCTTTTTGTGCTGCTTTCTTCCCATCTTTGTGTCTTTATCCACCTGTCATCTTTGTAGTTGTTGACTTTCACACTGGGTCTCTGAGTGGACATCCAGTTTGTTGATGATGAAATTATTTCTTTCTGTTTCTTAGTTTTCCTTCTACCAGTTAGGCCCCTCTGTTGTATGACTGCTGAGGTCCACTCCAGGCCCTGCTTGCCTGGGGATCACCTGCAGCAGCTGTGGAACAGTAAGGGTTGCTGCCAGTTTCTTCTGCTACCTTTGTCCCTGAAGGATACCTGCCTAATGTCAGTCTGAGCTCTCCTTTTATGAGGTGACTCTTTGGATCTATGAGGGTAGGGGAGCTGCTTCAGGAGACAGTCTGTCCTTTATAGGAGCTCAAGTGCTAAGCTGTGAACTCCGTTGTTCATTCAGAGTGGCTGGACAGGTACATTTAAGTCTGCTGCAGCTCAACTCATAAACCCCCTTTTTTTTTCCCAGGTGCTCTGTCCTGGGGAGTTAGAGCTTTATTTATGAGTTTCTTTTGTGCTGCTGGCTTTTTTCAGGGCTGCCCTGCCCAGCAAGGAGGCAATCCAGTCACTGTTTGCCTGCAGAGGCTTTGCTGAGCAGCTGTGGGCTCCATCCAGCTGCTGTGTGAACTTCCCTGCAGTCCTGCTTATACAGATGTAGTTAGAACTGTCTTGGCAAGGGTGGCCCACCTCTGTAATGGCAGACTCTCTCTGTAATGGCGGGCTGCCTTAGCAAAGATGGGCTGCCTCAGCAATGGCGAACTACCTCTGTAGTGGTGGAGTGCCTCAGTAATGGTGGACGCCCCTACCCGACAGAGCTGGATCATCCCGGGTTCAGCTGCACTTGCTGTGAAACTCTCAATCCAGAGCGTTTCAGATTGCTATTTTTTTGTAGGAATGGGACCAGCCGAGCCTGATCACCTGGCTCCCTGCCTCAGAGCCTTTTTTGTCTCCCAGGTGTTCTAGTAGCCTGTTGAAAAGGCACCGGGATATGTGTGATTTCCCATGCGTCGACCCACTGCGCCAGATGAAACAGCTGCGCTGACATTCATGGTGCTTTTTTACCCGGGAATCTCCTGGCCTGGCCCCCTGTTTCTGTCCCCTTTTCTATCAGTTGAATGGGCGACTCCGTCTTCCTTGAGCTCCAATTGCCAGCTAAATCGTGCCTGGACCTGTGTATTTTGTAAGGAGAACTGCTGCCCCAGGGCGCTGGCCAAAACCTGCTCTGGCTGAAACAGCCGTGTGGCCGTGCCAGCCGAAACAGCTGTGCTGGCCGTGCCAGCCGAAACAGCTGCGCCGGCTAAAACAGCCACGCTGGCAACCCATGGGGCTCCTCCACCTGGGAATCTCCTGGTCTATGGGTAATGCAAATCCGTCTGTAACTGCGGAGTCCACTCACCCTCCACACTTTCACTGGGAGCTGCAATCCTGAGCTGCTGCTAACTGGCCATCTTGGATCCCAATGCCTTGTTTAAAATCTTCGAAGGATGGGCTAAGTCTTGTTAAGGGCTAATGAAACTGGTGACTTGAAGTTGAAACCAGTGATAATTTACCATTCCAAAAATGCTACGGCCTTTACAAATTATGGTAAGCTTACTCTCCCGATGCTTTATAAATGAAACAACAAAGCCTAGATGACAGTACATCTGTTTCCAGCATGGATTACTGACTATTTTAGTCACAATGTTGAGAACTACTGCATAGATAAAAGAATTCCTTTCTGTTCATTGACAATAGTCCTGGTCACTCAAGAGCTCTAAGGGTGATGCAAAAGATTAATGTTGTTTTCATGCCTGCTAATACAACATCCATTCTGCAGCCTAAGAATTTAGGAGTAATTTTGACTTACAAGTCAAGAAATACATTTTGTGAATCTATAACTGCCATAGATAGTAAGTCTTCTTATGAGTCCAGTTGAAAACATTGTAGAAGGAATTTATTTTTCTAGATGTCACTAAAGACATTTGTTATTCACGAGAGGATGTCAAAGTATAAATATTAATAGGAGTTTAGGAGAAATTAATTCTAACCCTCATGGATGACTTTCAGGGGTTCAGTCTTCCACCAATGAAAATTCAGATATAAATTCTAGCAAAATAACTAGAATTAGAAGTGAAGCCTAAGGATGTAATTGAATTGCTGCAATCTCATAATAAAACTTGAATTGAAGAGGAGTTACTTTCTATGTATGACCAAAAAAAGTGGTTTCTTAAGATGCAATCTGTTCCTGGTGAGGGTGGTATGAATATTGCTGACATGAAAACAAAGAATTTAGAATAAATTTGGTTGACAAAGCATTGGCATGTTTCAATAGAACTAATTTGAACTTCAGAAGAAGTTCTACTGTGGGTAAAATGATATTAAACAGTATTATATACCGCAGATAATTTTTATGATATTAATATTCGATTGATGTGAGAAACGTCACTGTTAGCCTTATTTTTAGAAATTACTACAGCCAACTCCGCCCTCAGCAACCGCAACCCCAATGAGTCAGCAAGAATCAACATTGAGGAAAGACCCTCCACCAGCCAAAAGATGGTAACTTGTAGAAAGTTCAGATGATTGTTAGTAATAAAGTATTTTTAATGAAGTAATACAAATTATTTTTTAGGCATAACACTATTGAATACTTGATACACTAAAGTAAATTGAAAACATAACATTTATATCCATTGAAAAAACCAAAATATACATATGTAACTCGCTTTATTTTGATGTATAAAAACAAACCTACAGTATGCCAAACGTATGCACAAACTCATAAAAAATAACTACACATACATTTAACAGAAATCAAATAAGTCTATAAATTTATAATTTGATCAATAAATTTAAAATACTGAAAAAAGAGCATATTAGTAAATAAAAATAAAAATACAGTAATTAATAATGAGGCAGAAATAAAAAGAAAAAAGTGAACAAATTTAAGAAAACCAATTTTAAGGTCTTTGAAAAGATCAATAATATTTCCATGTAAACATTATTTTGTGTATATTTTTCTAGCATATTTATTTAAACCTTATAATTTTCAACTTCTAAAAAATTTTCTGTTAAGGCATGTTAATGCATGATAGCTGGAACATAGCTGAAATGTTTTTTCCTCCATACAACCATTGTCTTTACTTTTCAGCATTTTTTACATTAGCATGTTTGAAATCACAGTGCTCATTAAAAAATATGCATTTGCTTTTATAAACTTAATTTTGTGCAATGCTTAAAAATATTAACATTTACAAGATTAATAATTTCTTTTAAAATTTATTTTAATTTTTAAATTGTTTATGAGTACATAATAGATGTATATATTTCAGAGTACATGAAATATTTTGATACAGGCATATGATGTGAAGTAAGCACATTATGACAGTAAGGGGAATGGGGTATCCAACCCCTCAAACATTTATCCAAATTTAATTACACTCAAGTTATTTTAAAATGTACAATTAAGTTTATTATTGACTATGGTCACTTCGTTGTGCTATCAAATAGCAGGTCTTATTCATTGTTTCTATTTTTTATACCCATTAACCATTCCCATCTTTCTCTGAGCCCACCACTACCATTCTTAGACTCTGGTAACCATCTGTCCACTTTCTATGAGTTCAATTATTTTTATTTTTAGATCCCACAGATAAGTGAGAACATGTGATGTTTGTGTTTCTGTGACTGGCTTATTTCACTTAATATAATGATCTCCACTTTCATTTATCTTGTTGCAAATGACCAAATCTCATTCTTTTTATTGCTGAATAGTATTCCATTGTGTATATGGACCATATTTTCTTTATCCATTCATCTCTTTCTGAACACTTAGGTTGCTTCCAATTCATAGATATAGTGAACAGTGCTGAAACAAACATAGGAGTGTAGATATCTTTTCAATATACTGATATCCTTTATTTTTGATTTATATTCAGCAGTGCAATTGCTAGATAATATGTTAGCTTTATTTTTAGTTTTTTGAGGAACCGCCAAACTGTTCTTTATAGTGGATATATTAATTAACATTTCCACCAACAGTGTACAGGGTTCTCTTTTCTCTACCAGCTCACCAGCATTTATTATTGCCTATTTTTTTACATACAAGCCATTTTAACAGGGGTAAGATGATGTCTCATTGTAGTTTTGATTTTCATTTCTGTGATGATCAATTATGTTGAGCACTATTTTATATGTCTGTTTAAAATTTCTATGTATTTTTTTAAAAAAAGGTTTATTTAAATATTTTGCCCATTTTAAAATTGGATTATTAGACTTTTTACTGTAGAGCTATTTGAGCTCCTTATATATTCTGGTTATTAATCCATTATCAGATGGGTAGTTTACAAACATTTTTTCTCATTCTATGGATTTTTACTTTGCTGATTTTATCCTTTGCTGTGCAGAAACTTTTTAACTTGATATAATTCCATTTGTCCCTTTTGCTTTGGTTACCTGTGCTTATGAAATATTGCTCAAGTAATCTTTGCTGAAACCAATGTCCTGGAAATTTTCCCCAGTGTTTACTTGCAGTAGATTTATACTTTGAAATCTTAGATTTCAGGCTTTAATGCATGTTGATTTTATTTTTATATACGATTAGAGATAAATGTCTAGATTTATTCGTCTGTCTATGGATATCCAGTTTTCCTAGCGTATGTTCTTGGCATTTTTGTTAAAATATGAGTTCTCTGTAGTTATGTGGATTTGTCTCTGGGTTCTGTGTTCTGTTTCAGTGGTCTATGTGTCTGATTTTATGTCAGCACCATGCTCTTTTATTTACTATAGCTTTGTAGTAAAATTTGAAGTCAGGTAATGTGATTCCTCCAGTATTGTTCTTTTTGTTCAATATATATTTCACTATTCTAGGTCTTTTGTGTTTCCACATAAATTTTATAATTGTTTTTTCTATTTCTGTGAAAAATGTTATTCATATATTGGTAGGGATTGCATTGAATCTGTAGATTGCTTTGAGTAGTATAGACATTTTACCAATATTGATTATTGCAATGTACAGATATATAATATTTTTCCCTTTTTTGGTGTCCTTTTCACTTTCTTTCATCAGTGTTTTACAGTTTTCATTATAGAGATTCTTCACTTTTTTGGTTAATTGCAGGGAACTTAATTTTATGTGTGGATATTATATATAGGATTACTTTTTATTCCTTTTACACTGTTCACTGTTCACATATAGAAATGCTACTGAATTTTGTATGTTGATTTTGTATACTGAATCTTTACAGAATTTGTTTATTCATTTTAATAGTTTTCCTTTGGAGTTTTTAGGTTTTTCCAAATGTTAGATCATGTCATCTGCAAACAAGTATTTTACTTTTTTTCTTTCCAATTTGGGTACACATTATATCTTTCTCTTGTCTCACTGGTCTAGCTATGACTTCCAGTACTATGTTGAATAACAGTGGCTACAGTGGGTGTCCTTTTATTGTTTCAGATCTCATTGGGTAAAAGCTTTCTGTTTACCTCTATTCAGCATGATACTTGCTGTGAGTCTGTCGTATATAGCTTTTATTATAATAGAAGGAAGATATGTTCCTTCTATTCTGTAACATTAATAATTTCTTACTGGTATGACCTAATAAGAAAATAAACATGGGCAATCAATTTATGTAAAATTTGTACTGCTAAATAATGGTAGAAAAAATGAAGGATTAGTATACATTGTTGGAGAAAATGCCTAAAAATAAGAGGAAAAGCAAAACAATAAAAACATTAACTCCTTACAGACGCTACATGTATATGAGTGAAATGCATATGAATTAGGGCAGTAGCCTAAATGTGAAAATAAATGTAATGAAATCCTGAAAATTATTTTTATGGCATAGATGCACAAAATTACTTTATAATAATACTGTATTTGCCACGGCACGAATAAGGCATTTAATAGAGTAGATTTATTTAATGAATAACATAATTTAGCAGATTTTGTGATTTCTATTTATTTAAGAACACAGTAAATAGAGCTAGTGAGCATGTGTCTCATTGGGAAAATAATTGCAAAGTGTTAAAATTACAAAGGTGCATTATCTAAAATGTCTGAAAAGAGTCAAGTGATGTAAAGGCAATAGAGTGCAAACAAATAGAGCATTTGAAACCTTTACAAGAAAAGATAAATGGCAAGCTAAAAATAATATAAAATACTGCTTATCAGTAATCAGAGAAATATAAGAGTGGGATATCAATTATTAGGCTGAAAAATATTATAAAGCACAATTAATGCTGACTGAGAACATACAGAACAGAGAGATTTCCTGGAGCACCTCCTAAAGATGTATCTTTAAAAAAAAAAATTTGCCATTTCTTTTAAGGGATATAAAGATACACTTTAGAGTGAAGAATGATAATAACTGAAGTTTAAGAGGCAAGAAATATTTTTTAAAAGTAGATCAAATATATATATTTATACACATATTTAAATGAGATGCTGTAGAAAAAGATAATAAGTTTACTTAATTTGGAAGTTTTAAAGGAAGAGTTTAATTCTCTGATAAAAGATCATGTGGCTGAAAGGCAAACAATAAAATTAATGAACTCACAGTCACTTTATTATTCAGGATTGGAATCAAAATATAATTTCCCTTTATGTTTTCTACTTGCAAAACTTGTGGCAAATTTTAAGTGTAAATTTTATGAAACAAGAGTATATGGAACAAATGTAAAAGTTGAACAAGATATATTTGAATAAAAAGAAATAAAAAAATCAACCTCCAAGCTCAACCAGCATCTTATTAAAAGAAGAAAACTGGCAAAAGAAACTACATGGAATTGAAGAAAAAAATTAAGATGACAGAAATAGATTCAACTTGATAAATGAGCACTGTACTTTCAAATAGGCTAACTGCAAATAAACACAGAAATGTAAAAGAAATAGATTTTTTTTTAAGTTAAACATAGAATTACCATTTGACCCAGCAATTTCACTCCTAGGTACATATTCCAAAGAATTAAAAACGGGCACTCAAGCATTTGCTTTTACATGAATAGCAGCACTTTCAAAATCGCCAAAAGGTAGAAACAACCCAAATGTCCATGGATGGATGAAAGAATAAACAAATTGTGATTTATGCATGCAATGGAATATTATCAGCTATATAAAGGAATAAAGTCATGTTACAATGTGAATGAACCTTGGAAATATTTTACTAAGTGAAAGAAATCAGACACAAATGGTCACATATTGTATAATTCCGTTTATATAATATATTCAGAATGGGTAAATTCATAGAGACAGAGAGTAGAGTGGTGCCAGGAAGGGTGAGGAGTAACTCTTTAACAGTTACAGGGTTTTATTGTAGGGTGATGAAAATGTTTTGGAAATACGTAGAGGTGGTGATTGCAAAACATTGTGAATGTACTAAATGCCACTGAATTGTTCACTTTAAAATGGCTAATTCGATGTTATGTGAATTTTACCTCAACAAAAACATATGAAAAGCAAAAACAGAAAACCTGTAAGTCACAAAAAAATAAATAAAAGGAAAGAAATAGATTGTTTTGGAAAATAAAGCAATCCAGCTATATTCTGGCAATTGTGCATGAACATGCACAGAGATAAAAATTCTGAAGAGTTGAAAATTAAAAAGATTTAAGTAGATATTCTAGAAAAATACAAACAAAATAATACTTATATGACTATAGCAGTATCATAAATATTTGCTTCTGTACAGAAAATGTTATTAATACTTCATAGGATCACTACAAAAGCAAAATAAAATAAAACAGTAAGGCAGAATAAATTTCTATGCCTTTAACATGGTGGTCTTAAATATTTATAAGGAAAAATTAATGTAGAAAGCAATTTAACTTCTGATATGGTTTAATAAATGCCAGAGTATCCACTACAATCTCACAGAGTCACTCAAAGTCTGGATTGAATACAAATAAAATTAGAACCACCTAGATGTACTGAAGAATGAACACAAACAGGCAATTTCAGGAAGATTTTCATATATTTAAATGAGGGTGGATGATGATTGACTTCTAGTATATACATAGGTTTATTTTTGGGGTGATAAAAATAGTTTAAAATTAGAAGGTGTTGATGGTTGCACCACTTTCTGAACACACTAGAAACTAAAGAATTATACTAGTAAAAATGTCAATGTATGGATTTTGAGTTACAATTTCTAAGGCTTTTAAACATATATAGGATAGATATCCAAAGATGGAATTGACATGAGCCAGTGATTTGTTTGTTTGTTTGTTTCTAGCCTGAAGTCAGGTCTTGGTTTCAACACCATATGGGGCAAATAAAACTCTGATATTTTAGTATTTCTGACCTAAGAACAGAAGACAGAATATGGGAAACCAAATATCATGGAAAGGGATTAGGATTGTTCTGGAAAGAAAAGCCATACATTTGGATCCCAAAATCTACTTATAAATTCTACCATCTCTTATTTACCCCTGAAATATACAAGTATAGAGCATACAGCCATAAGTCTACTGAAAATCAAAAAATAAGTACTGAGATTTCAGTACAAGTGCTAATTAAACTTAAGAGAAAATAAGAACAATTTCAGATAAAAGAAAATTAGAATAATTCATCACCAGCAGATGTGTACTACAAAAAATGCTAAGGATATCCTCTGGATAAGGGGAAATTAAACCAGAGGAAAACTAGAATCTCCTGTAATGACTAAAGAGCATTATAAATAGCATGTACTTTGGTAGATATAAAACAGTTGTTTTATCCAATTAATTCTATTAATATTCATATTTTTTCAAAGCAAATTTAATAGCATAATATAGATGGATGTAATACACACATTTGGTATAGAGAAATGGTCCCCAAGTTTTTGGTACCAGGAAATACTGGTTTTGTGGAAGACTATTTTTCTATGGATGGGGTGTCAGTAATGGTTTTGGGATGAAACTGTTCCACCTCAGGTCATCAGGCATTAGTTAGATTCTCATAAAAATCATGCAGCCTAGATCCCTTGCATGCACAATTCATAAAAGAGTTCATCCTCTTATGAGAATCTAATGACTCCGCTGATCTGACAGGAGGCAGAATTTAGGCGGTAATACTTGCTTATCACTCATCTCCTGCTGTATGTCCTGGTTTCTAACAGGCCATAGACTGGTACTAGCTCACAGCCTTGGTATAAAAGATAGTGAGAGATTGAAAAACGAGCTTCTACAAAAACAAGGTAGCTATATTTCACATGATATAGAATAATTTAACTCTAAGTGCATTAAAAAAGTTAAATAAGACGATTGGCTGGCGAACTGTGGCTCTCTTTTCCTCCCCGGCTGTCTAAGGATAGGATGCCATCATGAATGACACGGTAACTATCCACATTAGAATGTTCATGACCAACCGAATACTTCAGAGGAAACAAATGGTCATTGATGTCCTTCACCCCAGGAAGGCAACAGTGCCTAAAACAGAAATTCAGGAAAAACTAGCCAAAATATACAAGACCAAACTGGATGTCATCTTTGTATTTCAATTCAGAACTCATTTTGGTGGTGGCAAGACAACTGGCTGTGGCACGATCTATGATTCTCTGGATTATGCAAAGAAAAATGAACCCAAATATAGACTTGCAAGACATGGCCTGCATGAGAAGAAAAAGACCTCAAGAAAGCAACGAAAGGAACGCAAGAACAGAATGAAGAAAGTCAGAGGGAGTGCAAAGGCCAATGTTAGTGCTGGCAAAAAGTGAGCTGGAGATTGGATCACAGCCGAAGGAGCAAAGGTGCTGCAATGATGTTATCTATGGCCATTGTGGATTTTTCACAAGAAGCTTAATAAACTAAAAACTTTCGTTTGTCTGTTTATTTGAAAAAAAAGTTAAATAAATATTAAAAATCAATAGAGAAACTAGTAATTTTTCAGTATAGGTTTAAAAAGAATATAAACAAAAAAGGAACTTTAAAATATCTTAATGATAATCACTAAAAGGCAGGAAAGGAGAAACAGAGAAACAAAAAGTAGAGAGGAAAAAATAAATTTAAAAATGTAGTATTGTAAATCTAACCATACCAGTAATTATTTAATGTTAATGAAGTAAAAAAAATCAGGATGAACTAAAAAGCAAGATCTAACTATAAGCATGCACCTCATAATGACATTTCAGTAAACAGACCACATATATGATTGTGGTCCCATAAGATTTGGTATTTTTACTGTATTTTTTTATGTTTAGGTATGTTTTGATAAACATATTCTTGTCATTGTACTACATTGTTTTCTAGTGTGCAGTAAAATAACTTACTGGCTCTGTGTTCCCATCCAAATCTTATATCAAATTGTAATACCTGATGCTCAGGAAGGAGCCTGGTGGGACATGATTGGATCATGGGGGTGAACTTCCCCCTTGCTGTTGTCATGATACTGAGTGAGTTATCATAATATCTGGTTGTTCAAAAGTGTATAGTACTTACCCCTTCACTGTCTCTCCTCTGCTCTGCCATGTGAAGATATTCCTGCTTCCCCTTAGCCTTCCACCATGATTGTAAGTTTCCTGAGGCCTTCCAGACATGTTTTCTGCAGTCTACAGAACTGTGAGTCAATTAAATGTCTTTCCTTTATATATTATCCAGTCCCAAGTGATTCTTTATAACAATGCAAGAACAGACTAATACAGAAAATTGGTGACTAGGAATGGAACATTGCTATAAAGATTACAATAGAGAGATTGGAAGAAGACAGGAAAATGTGGGAAAGTTTGAGACTTCCTAGAGACTTGTTAAGTTGTGACCAAAATGCAGACAGTGATATAGAGAATGATGTCCAGGCTGAGGTGGTCTCAGATGGAGATGAGAAACTTACTGAGAACTAGAGTAGAGGTTGCTGGAATTGTGCCTCTGCTCTAGATATCTGTGGAACTTTAAACTTGAAAGAGATAATTTAAGCTATCCTGTGGAATAAATTTCTAAGTAGCAAGGTTTTCAAAATGTCACCTGGCTGCTTCTAAGAGCTCATGCTCTTACGTATAAGCAAAGAAACAATCTGAAAATGGAACTTTGCAGCCTGGCCATATGATAGAAAAGGAAAACTAATTTTCAGTGGAAGAATTCAAACTGGCTGCTGAAATTTACATAAGTAAAGAAGAGCTGAATGTTAATAGCCAAAACACTGGAGGGAAAACTGTCTCCAAGGCATGTAAGAGACCTTTGTAGCAACAGCCCCTCCCATCACGGGCCTGGGGGCCTAGTGGGGAAGAATTGTTTTGTAGTCCAGGCCTCAATCAACAATGCCCTGCACAATCTCAGGACACAGCTCCCTTATTCCCAGCCACTCTAACTCCAGTCATGGCTAAAGGTCTCAGATATGTCTAAAAATGCTTCTCCAAAGGGTACAAGCCACAAAAGTCTTGGTGGCTTCCACATGGCACTAAGCCTGCAGGTTAACAGAGGGCAAGAGTTGAGGCTTGGGGTCTTCTACCTAGATTTCAGAGGTTGTATGAAAATGCCTGTATGTCCAGGCAGAATTCTGCTGCAGGGATGGAGCCATCATGAACATCATGAAGAACCTCTACTAGGGCATTACAGAGAGAAAATGTAGGCTTGGAGCCCCTATAAAGAATCTCCACTGGGTTGGTAGATCTACTGACAGCTTACACCATGTGCCTGATAAAGCTGAAGCACCAGCTCATAAAAGGAGCCAAGGCTGTACCCTGCAGCCACAGGCATGGAGTACACCAAGGCCTTAAGGGCCACCCCTTGCATCAGTGTGGCCTCTATTTGAGACATGGAATCATGGATATTATTTTGGAGCTTTAAGATTTAATAATTGCCCTGCTGTGTTTCAGACTTGCATGGGGACTGTAGTCCCTTGGTTTGGGCTGATTTCATACTCTTGGAATGGGAACATTTACCCAATGATTTTACTGCCATTTTATCATGAAGGTAACTAATTTGCTTTTGATTTTACAGGCTCATAGGTAGAAGGGACTTGTCTTGTCTTAGACGAGGCTTTAGACTTGGACTTTTGAGTTAATGCTGGGATGAGTTAACAATTTTGGGGACTGCTGAGAAGACATGATTTCATTTTGCAATGTGAGAAGAATATGAGATTTTGGAGGAGCCAGGGATGGAGTAATATGTTTTGGCTCTGTGTTCCCACTCACATCTCATTTCTAATTATGTGGATGCTGGCAGGAGGTGACTGAATCATGAGAGTGGTTTCTAGCGGTTTAATGCCATCCCCTAGAGCTATTTCATTATAAGACTTCTCACAAGATCTGGATGCATAAAAGTGTGTAGAACCTCCCACTTCATTCTCTTCCTCCTGCTTCAGCCATGTAGAACATGCTTGCTTTCCCTTCACCTTCTGCCATGACTGTAAATTTGCTGATGCCTCTTCAGTCATGCTTTATGTACAGCCTGCTGAACCGTAAGCCAATTAACTCTTTTTATTATAAGTTACCCAGTCTCAGGTAGTGTTTTATAGCAATGTAAGAACAGACTAATCAACATAATTTCTAAAGTTGTGAGGACATGAAGCAACTAGGAATTTCATAGCTTGTTCTTAGGAGTATAAAAACAACCATATTTTTAGAAAAAGTTTTAGCCCTTTTTATAAAGCTAAACACACACTTAACTATGACCCACCAATTTCACTCTCAAGTAGTTACTCAAACAAGTAGACAATGTTACACAACAGTTAGTACAAAAATGTTAATAGAAGCTTTTTTTTTATTTTTTATTTTATATTTTTGAGATGGAGTCTTGTTCCTGTTGCCCAGGCTGCTGGAGTGCAATGGTGCAATCTCAACTCACTGCAACCTTTGCCTCCCGGGTTCAAGCAATCCTCCTGCCTCAGCCTCCCAGGTAGCTGGGATTACAGGTGCCTGCCACCATACATGGCAAATTTTTTTGTATTTTAATAGAGACAGGGTTTCACCATGTTGGCCAGACTAGACTTGAACTCCTGACCTCAGGTGATCTGCCCACCTTGGCCTCCCAAAATGCTGGGATTACAGGCATGAGCCACCATGCCCAGCCTAGAAGCTTTATTTTAACAGTGAGAAATTGGAAGGAAAAAAAAATTGTATCTATTAATAGGACAGTGTATGTTTATATTAGTGGAAAACACACAGGAAACTGGATGACTGTAAAAAACATTATACTAAGGTAAAACTTTTACTTACAGCAAATATTGTATATTTCCCTTTATATGAAATTCTAAAGATTCATATATGTGAAATAAATGAATATAGCTAAATTTTTATGATAAATCTAGAGGGTGGCTATTCATGTGCTCACTGTATAATTCTTTAAACTTTAATTCTTAAATATTAAAGTTTTAATTTAAGTTATAAATGTTTTATAACTTAATTAATTATATAATTAATTTTATAACAAATTAATTAAAATATTTTATTGTAAGTTAAAATACATTTATTAAAAATAAACAAATTTATTATAGTAATAAAAATTTCAACATTCATTGTCCTAAGCAGATACAATATAGAAGGGTTGCATAGACATTTTCTAGCAGATAAAATATAGAATATTTGTTCAATTTTCATCACCAATCTTGCTTTACCTATAAGCAGCAGTTAATATTAGCAAGCAGTCCCAGTTGATACACATGCTTCTCAATTTTTTTGTGTGTGTCCTGACATGTTTTTGACAATCATTGGTATGTTCCCTATAATTAAGTGGTCCTCTTCTTCCTTTTATTTGCAAAAATTATCTTGGTGAATTCATCGAGTCTCTTGGTATAAAAGATTATATGTATTAATACATTTCCCACTCACAGTTGTATAACTCTGGGTTATATTTCACTTCAAATCTCCAGATTCTTTCTATTCAGTATCTCCATTTGGATGTACAATTGTCACCCAAATCTTATTCAACGATGAGCTTTTGGTGTTGTTTCAAGATATTCTATATCTTCAATCATTTCACACTTAGTTATATTACAAGATCACCCATCTAGTTTCTCAAGCCAAAAAATCTAAAGTTTTCCTTAACCACTCTTTTTTTCCCCTCATTGCAATCCTCTACACCAGAATATTCTATTAACTCTCTCTTCAAAATATATTGAGAACCTGACCACTCTTCACTATCATCATTTCTAGCACATTAGTTGTAGTCATCATCTTTTCCATCTGAATTCCTCTGCTTGCCTCATAATTTCTTCTTTTCTCCAATTCTGTTCTCAACAGAGTGAGGAGAGTGAGTCCATTAAAACTGTCAACAGATTATGTTATGGCTCATTATTTTACTTAGGTAAAATCCAAACTCTTACAACATAGTCTAGCTCCATGTTTGTTCTTTGGCTTTCTTAGCTACTACTTTTACTCTGGTATGATTACTTCACTTCAGCCATGTCACTTTCAAAATGGCCAGGAATGTTCCCAAATAAGGGATTTGTATTGGCTCTTCTATCTGACTGAAAATAATATTCATCTGGCTCAGTACCTCTCATCTATGCCATTTGTGCACAGATGGTGCCTTTCAATGAGGCTAAACCTAATCATGTACATAGCTTAGAAGTTGCAATCTATCAATTACACCATGCCAGAAAATGTTAATAATACCCATTACTTCTTTTTCCCCATGCAATTTATCATTTTTAATTCACCTTTATTTATTTATTTATTTATATTATTATGCAGATCATTCCTTGTGTTTTTAAAATGCCAACTCACTGAAACCAGAATTCTTGTTCATTCTTTTCATTCATATTTCTCAGGCAAATAGACCAAGGCTCAGAGTATAAAAGGTGCTAATAAATATTCCTTAAATGACTAATATTATACTGAATAATTAACACAATTGATCTATTATAATTATTTTTAAAAATAAAATTAACAACTAAAAACTACAAATTCTTTTTAAGCATATTAAAGTTACATAAATTAAAAGCTAACTGGATCATTAAATAAATTCCATAAATTTAAATAATTGATATAAACAGATTTTGATAGATACTAATAATGAATAATAATACATTTAAACATAATTGTACATTAGGCAATTTATACACATATTTGTAAATACTACATAAATCAAATAAAGAATAGTAATCAAATTGTAAAATACCATAAGCTATGCTAAAAGAATTTTATAGTTCTGAATATTCACATTCTAAAATATATCGTGATCTAAAGAAGAAACAATAATCACAAATCAAATATTAAAATTATTTGAGATGTTCTACATAGAAAATATATAGCCTTGAGTGATGATATTAAAAAACTAGGAGAGCTAAACATAAAAAAACAATTATATTTCCATATTAGGAAATTACAAAAGGAATGTAAGAATTATAAAAATTGGCAGATTTCATTTTCCAGAGGTTGTTGAACTAATAACATACATTATTTCAGCTATATGACTGACTCTCTTCTCAAAAGAAGGTATAGTCTTTATGTGCTCCTCTGGAATCTGGACAGATGTGTGTGACTATTTGAAACCTGCCCAACTGTCCCACAGAGCTGATGTTTATGATTTTCTTTGAAAAAAACACAGAGCTTGACTCTTCCAGTCTTAAAACTTGAGAAAGTTACATTTATCTTATTTGAGTTTCTTTCTCAGGAAATCCATCTCCAGCCCCTCAGATGGTAGTATCAGTGAACTAAAACTGCAACCAGACAATGAGATGCAAGATCTCTCATTTGTCATAACTGCTTCACTACCTCTCTCTACTTTCTGTTTTCTTTTCTGATTACCTGCTTTCTGTTGACCAATTTTTCTTTTTTACCTCTCTCTAATTCCTATTTTTCTGCATGTAGTTACATTCCTTCCTTGCTATATAATCTTTTAATTTTAGTTGGTCAAGGGATGGATTTGAGACTGATCTCCCATCCTCTCAGCTGCAGCACTTGAGAAAAGCCTCCTTTTCTGGCAATGCTCATTGTCTCAATGGTTGGGTTTCTGTGTGGACAGAAATAGGACCTGGACTAAACCCATGGTGTTTTGGTAACAGATTCATTTTAATAAAGGATGGCAGAATGAAGCTACATCACTTCTGAAAGTTGTTCACAAAAAGGATAGCATTTCCATGTGATTCTCATCCTCTTAGGTATGATCCTATGTAAGCCCTGAGCTTAATGTAAGATGCATGAAGCCTCCATGCTGGAGAAAACACATGTAGAGACCATATAAACAACATTGTTCCAGAGCTTCAGCTGTCCCAGTCCTTAACTCTCTGACTTTTCCCAACACTTAACACCAGACTTGTAAATGAATATCTTTGTTGAGGTGATTTCACCCTATCATGTTTGGCTATCCAGTCAAAACATAAGATGCCAGGTGGAGTAGAAAAAAATCTTCCTTACTGTTTCCTGTCCTAATTAATGTCTCACACAATCTGTGAGCATAATCAATAATTGCCAAGTTGGCCCACACTAGAAATTACATTTTTCTGAATTCCTCTCTCATGTCTTCACCAAAATAGAAAAAGTAAATAAGAGCTGAAAGTCAGAAATAAAGAAGAGAACATTATTATCAAAAATCTCAGAAACTAAACAGATTGAGAGAAAGACATAGAGCCTTCCAGTGTGGTCCAAAATCTAAATAATCTCTCAAACTACTGATCCTGGCAGCCAACAGTGGACACAATCCACCAGTCAAGCCCTTTACTCAAATTGCCTCAAAAACAGCAACTTACATCAATCCATCCAGCAGTTTTCATTTCACGGTTTTATTTTGAGAGACAGACATAAACAGTTTCCATAATTTTCCTTAAAACTCAAGTCTGCCCAAATACTGCAGTGACTCAGGCTTTTGCTTACAGTTTTTATTCCAATAAATAAATGAGGTTTTTGACTTCATCTTCCAATTCTTATCTTTCTGACTTTTACTTAGTAATTCTTTCCACATTTGTTTAAGTTCAAATTTCAGTAGTAAACCTGAGAGCCATATAAAATTTTCAATAGTGCTAGTATTCTAATTAAACACTGGATAATGCAAGTATAAATTTACCACATACTATATAAAATATCCATAGCAAATATAAGCCTGCTTTTAACTCTCTAGCTAATATTAGAAGACGAATAATTGGGTAAGAGACCTTGAACATAATAAATCCACAAAGCAAACAAGACATATTTAATCTTCAGTGATTTTCATACATGTAGATTAGGGGTCAGCAATTTTTTATGGGGACAAATAGTAAATATTTATATTTAAAAATGAACCGTATGTCTTTCTTACAACTACTCAACTCTGCTAATGTAGTGTGAAATTAGTCACAGATAATACATAAATAAATGACTTTGACTGTGTTCCAATAAAACTTTATTTATAGAGAACAATTTGTAGCCTAGAAAGGTCTATAAACTGCAGTTTGCTAAATCATGGTCTGTAGAATAACACTCTATTGTTAGACTCTACTCTATTTCAACATATAAAATTGCTATGTATAAAATGCATATTTTGTTATACTTTTCTACCTTAATCATTCATTACTTAATTTCTATCACACATGTATCTTCCTTCTGACACTAAATATCTTAGATACTATGCTTCAGCTTTTCAAATACTCAACCCATTTTCAATTAATATCTAATTCCACATGTTTACTCCCAAATTATTTTGACTTATGCTGTTACCTTCTTTTGTGCATCAGCAAATCATGTCATATATTCTCTTGTATTCATGATGGGAATCTGGTAAATATGTGGGATTTCTTCATGGTAAAGTGAGAAGAGAAATAGTGGCACGTGAAATACAACTGATGGAGCCCCACAGTACAGAAACTTAGTTTGTCAAACAAATGTAAGGATTTATTCCCTTTGCTTCATGCTAATAATATAGTACTTAGGATTGAGTAACACAAAGAATAAATGAAACTAATGTTCAAAGGGCCTGAAGAATTTGTTAAAATTTATATTTTGTGGACTTCACCTTTTTCAGGAGATGGAATCTTAGATTTCTTTGGTGGCTCTTGAAAGAAAATAAATTACTGTGATATTCCTGAAACATTTGTAATTGTATCTCCAGACAGATTTAAAACCTCTTTTCCATAAAGCTTTGCATTCTGTAGCTGTTGTTGTCTGTTAAAGTCAGAGTAAACACTACTGACAGCCAGCTGTTCCTTTCTTATGCCATATCCAAATTGCTTAAAGTGGATTACTTGTTGGTTTAAATTCAAACACATGTATGCCACTCAAAACAAAAATATTTATCAGCAAATATTATGTGAGTTTTAAATAGTATATTTCTCTGAAGGGAGAATTACTCTTCCAGTTACAAAATCCATTCTTGTTTATACAAGTTAAAATATTATTAAATATTTATATCACTGTGTTATGACTTTGGACAGTGACTGATTAGAATGATTTTTTCCTTCTTATGAAATGACATTATTAAAAATTTTAAAGCACTATCGGCTCCAGCTGTTGGTTTTCTAAGTATACTGAGAATAAATTTTAGACATTTAACGTGAATGTCAGCCTTCTTCCTAAGTAAATAATATTTACCACTTGGAAATTAATTCAGGAAGTTATTTTGAATTTAAGTTTCCTTGAGATACATGGGTACATTATATCATCCTCAAGTCCCTCAAAATGACATTCATAATTGAGCACGTAACTGTTTTTTCTGGTAGTAAAGAGGTATAAGAACATCAACAGATTAAAAAATGAAAACATGAGCCAAAATGAGTATTGTTAGAAGAATGATTGCTATGATGTTAGTATAAAAAATATAACTTTCAATTTTTTTTTACTTCAGGTAATAGTAACAAAGAAACAACAACATGAGGGGTTTTCATTTTATTTCAGTAATCTGAACTTTAAAAATTGTTGTTTTTGAATTGTAAGATTTTAAACGTTGGACAGACAATGTTCATGTCACATGCAGAAAGGCATTGGATAAAATGTATAAGAAATAACATCAGAATCATTTTGAAATTAATTCATAAATAATATTTTTTTGTGATGAATTAAAGTAATGTAAACCAACATTTTCTATTATGTTTTTAATAAAGACCTGTGATCCTGTGGTCCAAGACAGTTGCAATTTTTTTTTTCAGTGTCATGATGTCATCAAATTTTCCAAAAGTATGTTCCAGAAAAAAATTATCTTTCACTATGCCAATTGTGAAAGCCCCAATCAATTTTTTGTGGTTGCTTGATTTTGTTGTTTAGATGGCTTTTTCCCTCAAACTATTATTGAAGTACAAATACAAGCCTTTGGAATATGTTCAACTAGCAAATAGGCCTGGGCTAGACTAGGAGAAAACTAATAGGTCATATTTCTAATTATCTTTATATAACATTCATGTTAAAATAGAATGCAGTTTCAGAAGAGCAAATAAAAGAAAATACACTTAAGCTTTCTGTATCTTTAATTTTATTATTAGTAAAATCTCTTCTAGCTTGAAAATTTTATTATTTCAGTTTCAAGAAAAGTCTAGCAAATGAACCATAAAAGCAATACTGCATTGATTGGGATAATGGATTGAATAGGATGTAATGAGCATTAGTGATACCTTTATACTCTTGCAGAGAAACCAAGCTATTAAAAAACTGAGGTCAGTTTCAGCCATTAGCTACTCAGATATTTTCACTCCTCCCACCAGGTAAAATTCTTTCAGCAGAATCTGGCCCTATGTACTTGAATCAATAATGTTGTACAATGACTACACTTAGATACAGTATCTCATGCTAATGAGGTAGACAGGCAATGTTTTCCTCAAGTCTTATTGAATTGATCTGACAGTAATACTTGTTAAATATTATAATAGGGTGTATGATCCACTTTTTACTGCCACTGGACAGGACAAAAATAAACTTCAGTAGAGATACATTAGAGTGATGAATCTTCTCAAGTGAAATAAATATGTGAGTCCTTCCATAACAAGACAGTCTTCTGAAAAAGAACTACAGTGAAACACTTGGCTGCATATTCAATATTGAAATGTGCAGAGTGTTTTACATATGAAAGTTTATTTTCCTTTTGTTTATATGATTAATGCCAGAAGAAGTGATTCCTTCGTTTTTCAGTGAAATGACACAATTAATTGTTCACATTTAGAACCATAATATACAGCTTACAATTATTAACACATTGAAAGCAGGTTTAAGGATGGTGATGCGAAAGTTGCCACTGCCAAAATAATTTGAAAATAAATAAGCACTTAAAATTAAGAAAAACAAATACATAAAACCTCTAGAAGAAAATATATATTATAATTATGAGATAGAAATAACAATAACATCCCATCTCTGCCATTATATATGGTTAATTAGAATGTGCTTTTGGATTTCATTTGCCAATATAGCTTTAAAATATTTTTATCTTAATATTAGTCTTTAAGACCTTTGAGAATTATATTTTAACTTTGTGAGGAAGAAAGTATGAGCATTGAATATATAAATGACCATATAAACTGAAAAAAGAAATGGATTAATGTTTTAAAATTGTATATCTGTTTATTTTTTAATAACACATCTAGAATATAAAAGTGTTGAAAACATAAATCAATGAAAGGGATATTTCAGTGCTTTTGTGTTTCACAGTAGCATACATTTCTCTGATTTATTACATTTTAAGGAAACTGAAAATATTTTAATCATTTTTGTAATATCTTTTTAAGGAATCTGTTTTAAGATTTTCAGTAAAAAAAAAAAAAAAAAAAACTGAGAAAACATGGGGAGAAATACCAGATATAGCTGACGGGGGGATGGAGGCAGCAAACCATATTGCCATGTATGTACCTATGCAACAATCCTGCATGTTTTGCACATGTACCCCAGAATGTAAAGTGCAATAAAATATATATATATATATACATATATATATATATAAACTGAGAAAAATTGCATATATAATTCCATATTTTAATTCAGATTACTAAGAGTTACTTGAAATTTTATTGGAGAAAAAGAAACTTCCTCTTTAGAAACTACTTGTTTAGTTAAAATAGGCTCACTTTATATGAGAAAACAGAGGTTCAATAATTGCCTTGTTGTAGAACAAAGTTATTTAACAAAAATGAAAATTCTGCCTCCAAGTTCAGTGTTTTTCTCTAATTTCCAGGTTACATGTAATTAATAATTTGACACTTTAGAAGCAGAAAGTGTTATAATATAAAGTTCAATGCCCTATAAATTTTGTTTAAATTACCTTGATTATTTTCACGGACAAAATTAGCTTGAAATACAAATATATTTGACATAAAATGTGTCTTCATGGTTTTCTTATTCAGAGAAGAAATTATTTAGTAAAACCAGGTGGGATTAGTTGCCTGACTTACCAGGTTCTCTTGGCAGAAAAACAGAATATGGAAGCTGAAGTTTGGGGGCTGTAGTGGCATTTATTATGTGGTGCATCATGTTGTAGGTTCCAGATATTCCATTTGGTTAACCCAACACTCAATGTTTCAACAAGCAAATTGCAATTTTCTAGTGTTATGTGTTCAATAAGTATTTTTATTAACATATTTGGGCTACATATCCAGGTAGAACTTCAAAAGAATATTAAAATGAATGAATAAAGATTATGTTTATTAAATAATTTAGAAACAAACTGTGGAGTTCAAGAGGAAAGATTTAAACCTACTGGGCTAAAGCCTTGAGAATTTATCAACTGTCAGGCTTAAGTGAGAATCAATAAAAATAATTAGTATTACTGAGCACCTATTATATAGCAGGTGCCTTAGGCATATAAGTCTGATTTCATTTAATCTGATAATATTACCATAAATTTGGCATAGTAATTCTCATTTTTATAAATCAAATATTTGTAAATCTCACTTAAAGATTACATTAGCATTATATAAGCTGGTTAGAATGAGAGCACATAAACTCTTAGGGATGAGCTCCCTTTTGATTATGATTTGCATATATATTTTTATTTTTTCATTTTCAATCTATTTATATCTTTGGATCTGAAGTGAGTCTCTTGTAGACAGTATACTCCAAGATTATCTTTTAAAATGTATTTCACCAATCTTGTTCTTTTGATTGAAGAGGTTATCCCATTTAGATTTAAAGTAATTACTTATGAGAAAGGACTTCAGTCATTTTTCTATTTGTTTTCTATATTAACTTATAACATTTTTACCCTAATATTTGGCATTGCTATCTTTTTTGCATTTGGTTGATGTTGCAGTGAAATTCATTTCTTTGTGTATATTCTATATTCTACATTGTTTATATCCCCATGTCTTTTTGTATATATTCTATATATTATTTGTCGTTACCATGAAGATTACATTTAAATTATAAAATTATAATGCTCTAAATTGATATTATACCAGTTTAAGTTCAATAACAAAAAAAAATCTTCTCATTTCATCCCTTGTAGTCAGTGATGTCACAAGTTGCATCTGTGTACATTGGGTGTTCCAAAGTATAAACTAACAATTTTTAATGTGTCAGTTTCTTAATTATGTAGAAAATAAAACATAAAGTTACAATAATGCTGGCTTTTAGATGAATAATTTAATAATTTTTAATAATGTATTTATACCTTAAATCATCTAAAACTAAAAAATTTAGTTACAAAGCACTGCTACAATAATTGCATTTTTATAATTATTAATGTATTTATATTTATTGAGAATTTTATTTCCATACTTTTCTGTGAGTTGCTGTCTAGTGTATTTTCATTCTAAGTGGCAGGGATATAGAGTCTCTTGCAGGACAGGTCTTTTGACAACAAACTCCCTCTGCTGTTGTATAGCTGAGAATGTCTTAATTTTTCTCTCACTTTCTAATTAACACTTTTGCTAAACGTAAGATTTTTGATTGGTAGGGTTTTTCTCCCCGCCAACACTTTGAATATATCATCCAAATGCCGTTAGTTTTCAAAGTTTCCAGAGAAATTTGCGGAAATTTTCTGGAGGATCCCTTGCATATAATGAGTCTCATTTCCTTTGATTTTTAAAACCATCTTTCTTTGGCTTTGTTCTTTAACATTTGATTATAATGTGCCTTATTAAGGGTCTTTTTGAACTCATCCTATTTGGAGTGCATTGAGCTTTTTGAATGTTTATATTCATGTCTTTTATTATATTTTTGCAATAAATTAGTATCAAATACTAGTAGGTTTAAATATATTTCCTTGAAAATTTATAAAATTAAATATGTTTACATTTGTCTCTTATTAATATTATTTTGAATTTTAAATGTCTACCTGAAAGACCTTCTGATTCAGTGGATTAAAGAGAGAACTAATCAATCCAGAACCTTAAAGTTTTTAATGCCCACATAAGTTGCCAATAAAACAACGTGTGAATTTTACTTTTATATTTTCAGCATCATTTTGGGGGAAAAATATCAAGTTATAATTACATGAAATGCAACAAATGAATGACTTAAAAATACACAGTGCTGATAAACTTTCTGAAATGAAATTCTACTTTGATCACTGATAGACTAGAAATATCTATAAATGTATTTCTGTTTAAATTCCTACATCATTGGTTTCTGAATGTAAATGTTAACTTGGGAAATACATTGATGTGTAATTTTGATTCAATATGACTTAACACTCTTAGTTCAATGCCACATACATATATGAGTTTTTAGCAGCTTTGAACAATCTATGCACTATATTATTAACTCATTAATTCATTTAATTAAACAAATAACACCACATAGGACTATTCTCCTTTGTCAACTTTTCTTTTTTTCTGATTCTGTAATTGCTTCTGTGTTATAAGTAATCTATAGATTGAATATGTCAATGATATATTTGAGTTCTCTAAGAAATAGCATTGTATTTTCATTTGCAAAGTATTTCTGGAAAGTGATGTTCTCAGTGCTTCTCAGGGGCAAACTTCTTGTCATCATGTTTTATAATGCATTATTCACAAGTGACAGTGTAGAAGCAGTGTGATCATCCATTATATTCACTCTAACAATGTAAAAATTTAAGGTATTTTTTCACATGATATATTTTTATAGTCCACAGAACATAAAACTGCTCACTTTGATCAGCATTCACCTACTGAATGACAGTTCAGTTGTCAGTTGTTTAAAATTGAACTTTCCTTATGTAGCACTTGCCAGAAAAAAAAGTTGTCTGAATTATACTATTGTAGAATAGAAACTGATTTTGTCTTAGTAACTGTTATCCCAACATTCCTAGTTAAAAATAAAATAGAAGAAGGAAAGGGCCCTAAAACTAAACTCTTATAGTTATGTCACCTATAGATTAAACCCTGGTAGTGTGTGTAATATTTGCTCATTACTGCAGATACAAAGATTATTAAGACTTAATTTATGCCTTCAAGAAACGCACAGTATACACAATCTACCAAGGCAGACGGATAAGAAGTACATATAATATTACATATGGTATATGAACTCCTGTAACAGTATATTTGAATATATTTACGTGAGAATATTTGAGAGTCCAGAAAAAACAACAACCATAACTGGCCAGAAAACATGCTGAAAACAAGGAGCCACATTAGGGAATGTTTTACGGAAAACTTGACAATTAGATCACCTTTAAAGATGGTTTTGTAGCTTTACGGTTTTGTCCCTTTGGGGATAAACACAAACACACACACAAATTTAATTGCTATGATGGCTGGTGAAAGTAAGATCAGACAAATCTCTTCAGTGAAAATTTCAAATATTAAAATTTGGCCTCATACATTGCTTCTCAGTTGGCTTAGAGATTGGTATTACCAGAAGGCAGATACTCTTTGTCACTTACACTTGAATTTATTTGACATCCATGTTAATTGAGTTGGACCTTCTTAAGAGATAGTGACAAGTAATTATAACCAGAGTCATGACATTTAAAAGTATACATGTACTGATTCATCTGTAATAGGACACATTTGTTAAAATCAGAGGGATATGTTATCAACTCACAAGAGAAAACTGTTATTTAAAATGAAATATGTAAAATTGTAAAATAGCTAAAAGAATAATTTCCTTTCATGCATTTTTGTTCTGTTGTTGCTATGTGTAAAACTGTTTTGGATAGTGATGCCGTTACATAAATAGAGATTATATATATTCAAATGCTGAAAGTGCAATAAAAAATAGTAAACAGAATATTGTCTCGATGAGTAAAGAATAAACTGGGGAGAAATCTGGAAATGTTTCAATAGATGCAAGAGCCTAGAGTATGAAGAAATGAGAAATTAGGCTCTAGTTAAGAACTGCTGCTGACACGGAACCACTTTGTACAGTAACACCAAGTTCTCCATTTCCAATCCAGAGTTAAAACTCAGTTTGGCAGGATAATCTAGAGAAATATGGAAAGTGGCCTGAGAATGGCATGGGTTATAGGTATTTAAATAAGTTTTTCATTGTGGCATCAAAAGCCAAGACAATTTAGAGTTATCTTTGTTGTGGTCGGTGGGCTTTGGCTGGCTTCTTTACTGCAAACTTTTTATCAGCAAGGTCTTTTTGACATATATCTTGTGCTGACCTCTTATTCTGTGACTTAGAATGCCTAACCTTCTAGAAATGCAACCCAGTAGGTCTCAGCCTTATTTTATCCAGCCCCTATTCAAGATGGAGTTGCACTGGTTCAAACGCCTCTGACATTTTCCCCCTCTCTTTTTTATGAGAACTCTTAATCCTAAGAATTGCAGAGGAATGAATACCCATCTTCTGCAACTTCTTCAGGCTGAGGAGGGGCAATGATATTCCTACCTAATTAAGTAGGGTCTCTTGTATTCTGGGTAGAGAAGAGCTCAGTGAGAAAGCATCAGTATGTCAAGGGCCATTCATAACTCTGAGTTCTGACAAAAGGTAACATCTAGAAGATTAATACGTATTTAATTTCAGAAAACATTCAGTAGGTTTATCCTGTATTACCACAGAAAAAACTACAACAGCCCTAAGCAGAAACATTTTTGATGCCTGTTTTAGCCAATCAAATGATGCTTTTTCCAGGCCCTCTCAAGGAACAATAAGCACACACTTCCTCCTGCCCATGGACCAATGAGCGTCTACTTCCTCCATTCTGAGTCCGTAAAAACTCCAAGACACAGGCAGACTCAGACACATATAGGGACTACCCTGCAGCAGGTAGGCGCTACCTATGTTGGGTCTCCTCTCTGCTGAGAGCTGTTCTGTCACTGGGTAAAAGTCTTCTGCCTTGCTCATCTTCCAGCTGTTGGTGTAACCTCATTCTTTCTGAATGTGGATAAGAGCTTGGCCCCCATGGAATGGCAGACGCTGAAAAGGCTGTAACACTTTCCTGGCCTAGTTGTGGGCAAGACTCAAAAGGGCTGTACACATTCCTGGCCAGCTCGCCAAGCTGTGGGTGGTGACACACTCCCATTCACACACTCCCGTTCGTGGGGCTGTGAAAGTGAAGAGCAGCAACCCTTCTGGGGACCCAGACCTCAGGATTCCCCAAGCCAGAGCTGTGACACTGTAGCTCTCAGTGGCCACCCCATGTGATGAGAAGTGGAGGCAGGGCCGAGATAGCCAGGAAGCTCTATGTGGGACAAGGGAGTGAGACTAAAAAAGCTGAAATACCTCCCGTAGCGCTGAGATGCTGGCAGTAGCACTCCCCACCAGCCCTTAGCGTTCTGCAGTTGCTAACATCTCCAATTTTTTTGTGTGCCATCACGTTCCCCATGTTCCCCTCATTCAGACCTGGTCGCCTGCAGCAGAAATTGCTTGCTGTACGTCTGGTCCAACTACAGCCTTTTACAACACTGGCACCTGTGAAACTGCCCGCTGCACCAAAGCAGCCAGAGTGCCTTGCCCTGCGCAGTAGCGGAACCCACACTTGCTTGCTTACGCAACCCTTGTAGCTCTGCCTCTAGCTCACCCTCAGCAGGTACTGAAAAGTCAGGCTGTTAGTGCGAGCCAAGTGCAACCTGTTCGTCCGAGTGGGGAGAACAAGCTCTGCAGGTGCGAGCAAAACTCAGGCAGAGGCACCACCAGCCACAAAGGTTTCTGTCTGGGTGAAGCGACTCCCAAAGTACCCTGTGACAGAAATAACTCCATTTACCAGGTGACAGAACAATGGGATAAACCAGAAATTATGCACTGGGATTGTTGAGAATACTTCTAATATTTTTTATAGTTTTATTTCATGGGATGAAAATGTCTTCTATATTATCAATAAAATAAATAATTATGCATTTGTTTTGTAAATATTTCCGAGCGATTTTTTCCCTCACATTTCAAGAACCATTAGCAAACTACAGTTAAAAACTCAAATCCCATTTTAGCAGGAACTTTTGTCTCAGGAAATGCTTCTGTGTATTTTCACAATCAAATCTCCTCTGAAGGAGGCCTAATTATAGGCTTCATTATGCACCTGCCGAAAATTAACTTTTAAGCAGCTTTTAAAATAAGTTTTTAAATTATTTATCATTACACAAAAACTGCAAAAATACCTGTAACTGCATTTACAAAGCAAAATTGTTATAATCACCTCAAACATTCAGGAACAACCTCAGGATTTTAAATTTTTGAATAAAAATAAAAATAGAAATCCTCATTATTGATTCATGAGCCTTTTATGTATGAGCACAAGTGTTATAACTGACATATGTCAACTGCTAAAATTTAACATGTACTGAATGCTAGTTACTTAAAATTGAACTTAAATTTCTTGAAAATAAGTTTAATTACTGGAAGAAAGGTAAAAGGCATATATAAAATATTTAAATATCCTGAATTTTACTGTTTTTGTAGGGTTAGATTTTGGAAATAGCAGAGAAATAAACTTGAACATACACATTTTAAAAATGAGACTATTTGCATTTGGTATGCTTTATTTAAGAAGTAATGTTTAAAATTGATCTGTTTGTGTGTCTGTGTATGAATCAGAGAGAAACATTGTTTCCACGAGTGTGGCTAAAAAACAAAATGCACTGCAGTCTATCTTGAGTCACAGTTAGCAAAAAACTAAAAATACACACATACAGTCAAATGGAATACATTTTAAAAGCAATAACTAGAAGTAGAAAAACTAGAAACGAGGTAGAAGGGCTGGGCACTGGAAGCAGTATGCTGTATTGATGTGTAGCTTCAACTGATATGTATCTTTGTTTTGTTTTGTCTTGTTTTGTTTGTTTTTCTCTCTCCAGCTATTTTTTATGAAAATACTGTGAGAGACAAAGATGTGGCATTTTAAAAACACTGTTTTTTTTGTTTTTGAAAATTTTTTGGGGATAGAGGATTATATCAAACAATTATTTCAGGCAGTCTTTGATTCCTGTGTTTAAAAAATGAACTGATTTCTACATTGCAAGAATGCAAATTGTTGATTTGATTCTAATTCAAGGTTTATAGTTTCCTGCAGGAAAAGGACGATTTATGATCCCTTTTTATCCAAATTAGTTTGATGACAATTGTATTTCTTTAGGCACAATTATTGGGAAACACTTTTTAAGGACATTTGTTATCTAACATTTATAAATTTGGCAACAGTTACAACAAAACTTCAAAAATTCCAGAATGTTTAAAAAAATATAAGCAGCCCAGACATAATTCCAAATGTCAAAAAGAAATATGGGACGATTTGAGAAGAGCAAAAGACTTCTTGTGATGAGGCTGACTAAAATGTCTCTCATCATGGGGAAAGTTTCATGCTCACAGCTGCCCATTTTATGTCATGTTCAAAGACATGCCTATTATAAAGAATATTTAATTTAAGGTTTAACATAATAATTAAGCAAGCAAATATACAATATTTTAATTAAGTTGAACTTGTTTTGTCTCTTAAATAAGCAAACTATCTAAAAAGCAGAGGCTGCTTTTTACCTTTTTCTACTCTCACTGTTTGCCTCACCTGACCCTCAATCTCATACATTAATCCATCAATATATAGACTATAAAATTTTCTGTGAAATAAGTATTACAGAACGGTTCTCCAGTTAACATGGCTTTTAATAGCATCAAATGTGTGCCTTTCACGAAGGGCAAAACCTTAGGCAAACCCTGTATTGCTTTTATGATGATATCAAATATAAACATACCTTATTAAATTAGAAATAAGTCCTATATGTCTCCCTGTAGTAAAAGTATAGTATTTAAAATTGCTAATATTATAATATTTACCTTGACATAAAAATCACAGTTGTTAAAAATACAGAAGAATTTTAGAATTTGACAATATATCTTTTGTTTATAGGATGGGAGTGTTGACTCTGAGAGAATATGGTATAATGAAACATATTTAGAACAGCATATTACTTCAACAAGTAACTATGGTAGCAGTTTTATTGATAGTCTATGTAGTGTATGTGTATATTTTTTCTGCATTTATATTTTTCCTTAATGTTTTTCCTATGAATATGATCAAATTATGACATTTACTGTAAATAATTGTCATATTTTATTTTTGATCTCAACTTTCTATTTAAAGGCTCTTGTTTAAAATCTCCTTTCCCTAACAAGCACACTGACATGTAAATATAATTGAGATACCTACAATTAATCTATGCAGTGTGGAATGCTGTTCCTGCAAAATACTCCATAAGCTAAAATTAAGTTACCTAGATATGTGACAAAAAAACATGAGTATAACAGATTATATAGATTTGTTTTATATTAAAAGAAACGCACATTTTTAGCCACCAATGCAAACTTATTATTTATCTAAGTCTTATATGTTAATGTGGAGAGTATTACTAAAGTTCGTAAAGTGTGCACATTTACACACACACTCATGCATATGCATATGTGTATATACTTAGGTATAGTAACTCTTAAAATCTATAAATGAAGGTTAGGTTTAAAAGGCTGAAAACGTTTACATGGCTGCTGCAGGACTAATCTGTAGCATTAATATTAATAACAAGATGGTGTAAGTTTGTTAGGCTTTTTCTTTTGATGTCTTAGGCAGTGAGACCACCTGCAAATAAAAATGAGAAGTAAATTTTAAAAGAAACACTCCATAATTAAGGTATCCTTTAACTAAGAAATGTCTGCCAACAATAAGGGAATAACTGATACAAGAAAAATAGGATGGAGCAACTGGAATAAGAGAATATAGCACAATGGGAAGAAAAATGTCTGTTATATAGGTACCCCATATTTCCTGCCACAACAAAGACCTTCTTCTAGTCTTACAAGAATGTGCAAATTTCTTGGGTTACTATCTGTCCGCATCCAGTTACAAAAACAGAAACTACTCTTAGTTTCAAAAAACGGATATTTATCACAAGCAGTTGATTACATAACTGCCTTGGGTATATATGATTTAATGCATTGACACTTCCTTTTAAGATAATTAAATGATATCATACAATTTAGCTGAATAGGTATTAGGGAATTACAATTTTGTTGCTGTTTTCTCCTGAGATATTTTAATAGTATACTTTGGGAATTATAAGGCTTTTAAAGGGGCTTTTTATCATTTCTTAAATGGCCAGATACGTTAGTAATAAATAGTCCCTGCGCAGTGCATATACACCTACTTTACCATGTATGTCATATATGTATATATTGTCATATATGTATACAATCTAAGAGTATTAATGAGCATATTTTATTACATATGTGTAATCTGAGAATTGAAAATGTTCCATAGACTAACAAATCCAAAGAATCACAATTTAAAAATGAAGAAATTGAAAACTTCTTTTAAATATTTTAAATAATGTATACTTTGATTTATGTAGGTCATTTCATTCTTGAGTATATATGCATGCTCACATACAAACTCATACACACACACACACACACACACACTTTCAGAGAACATAGATATTTAAAGATGTAAAAAAAACAAAATTTTTTTCCTCTTAATGTCCTCAAATTACCAATGTACTTTCCCTTTGCAAATGCATAGAATCCATTTGAAATATCTATCTATCTATCTATCTATCTATCTATATAGGTATATGTGCATATATATATATATATATATATATATGGGTATATACCTACACATAAACACAAGTACATAGACACATCTTTTGAAATATATTTCAGAAGATATACATATAATTTACATATAAATGTAAATAAATAATATATATTTCAAAATACATATTCAGCAAAATTTAACAATAATATATAGAAAATATTTTAATTGTAAATTCCAACACGATAGCATACAATGTCTATATTGTTAATAAATAAGATACACAAATTAATAAAAATATTTCACTTTTAATACAGATATAATTTCCACAAGGATTTGAACTAATGACTTAATGACACATCTCCCTAACATATCAAACAATAAAAGAATTAAATTATTGTCAAAATAATGTGGGATTCAAGTAATTTAAATGTCAAAACTTTTGAAAATATTTACTTTAGAATTCAGATATTTTTTAAATTGAATTTTATTTGTTAAGCCACAGAAGAATTGAACATATTTGGGAGATACATAATGTTTCAATACATATAATTTATAGTGATCAGATTAGAGTAATTAGGGTATCCATGGTTTCAAACAGTTATTTCATTGTGTTGGGGATAAAATCTCCTTTTAGCTATTTGAAACTATATAGAATATATTGCTCTTAACTATAGTCATCTTATAGTGGTATAGAACACCAGAAATTATTCCTCCAACCAAGCTGTAATCTTGTATTCTTTAACAAATCTCTTGCTAATCTCCCTTTGCCCCTAGTTTTCCAGCCTGTAGTATCCTCTGTTCTATGTTTTACTTCCATGACAGCAATTTTTTTAGCTTTTACATATAAGTGATAACATGTAATGTTTAACTTCCTGTTCCTGGCTTGTTTCACTTAACATATGTCCTCCTGTTCCGTTCATGTTGTCCTGATGACAGGAATTCAGTTTTTATGGCTGCATAGTATTCCATTGTGTATGTATACCACATTGTCTTTATCCATTCATATATTGTTGGACTCCTAGGGTTTTTCTATATCTTGACTATTATGAATAGTGCTGCAGTAAACATACGGTGCAAATGTCTCTTTAAAACACAAATTTCCTTTGTCCAGTAGTGGTATTGCTGCATCATATGATAGTTCTATTTGTAATTTTTGAAGAAACTCCATACTGTTCTCCACAGTGGCTGTGCTAGTTTACATTCCCACCAGCAGTGTCTAAGAGTTCACTTTTTTCTGAATCTTCATGTTTAAAATATACTATTGGCCATATCTAGGTCTTCTTTTGAGAAATGTCTATTCAGATTACTTTTTCATTTTTTAATCAGATTTGTTTTGCTGTGATATTTTAATTGTCTCATGCAAATAGTATTGTGAAGTATTACTGAAGACAATTTTATTCAAGGAACAATCCCATGTATATATGTTCAGAGTTGTTCTTAATTGTATTTATAATTTTTACTTTTTATTACCTTGTGTATTACTCTCAATTTAGTGAATTTTTACTCTTTTACATTTTTACTTAGTAAAAATACTGTTGCTCATGAATTGTTGGAATATAATAGTTAACTATCCTAAACTAAGTCTTGTTTATTGAATTTACATATTGCTGTTTTCTGTAGAAGTTATTTTTTATAATATAAATGGAATCATTGCTGATTTTCTATGAATATATGAATTGAATTTTCTCAGATAAATCTTATGTTTTTTTTGTGCCCACAGAGACATCTGGATACTCATCAGAAGTGTAAAAATTCCAACTAGAAGAAAAAGGAAATAATTATTATTTCTTTCTTATTTCTATGAAATAAGTTTATATTAGAAAAAGGATCACTACCACATTTAACTTTTAAGATGTTTGTCAAATGTTGCATAATTTTGTATCAATTTCCATTATTCACATCCATTCCCTAACAATAGCCAATCAATATAGTGTGAATAAGTAAACACAGAAAATACATTACCAAGTTCAAAATTAATCTACAGGTTTTACATATCACTGCCACAAACTACTTCCCAAATAAGGATATATTTTTGTATTTTAAAATTTTCAGTAACAGTTTCCTAGATGCATATAATATTCATCTACATGCACATAATATAATAAACCATATTAATTATGATTCAAAACTTTTGTACAATATAACAAAATGGATAAAATGAACATGACATATGTCCCTACTACTATAAGAAAGTCATGCAATTCAACGTCTTAGTGTGTGTTAAAATACCCAGTATTCAACAATTAACTCCCATACATCCCAACTCTTCCTTTGAAGACAAAACACATACACATGCCTGTGCACATGCACAAAAAAAAAGTTTCAAACGAAATATGTTGTTACCAAAACTTCTTCTAAAGAAAACCTCATTGCTAAATAAATATATTTGGATTCCAATTCGTAGTTTGGATTAAGCAACAATTATACAAGGATAAAGAGCCAATAATACTTCAATATTTTTTAAAAGTGCTAAAAATCAAAATCAATATGAAACTATAAAATCCTTTTGAAAACATGCTATACTCCAGTGCTATCACAACTTTTTTATCAGAAACCATTTCTCCTAAAGATGCATTTATTTTGATTAATTGTCGGTAAATCTAGGTCTTACCTGGCAGTGTTTGTGTCATGACTGTGAAACTAATCCACGATCCAATCTGTTATATTAAAATTTAAATTAGCACATACATAACTGTAATCTAGTAATTTGTTCACTTGTGGCTTTTAATAGGTAATTGTAAGGCTTAAAGTATTAGAAAACTTACAGGTAGGAATACATTTTCAAAAAAATTTTAATTTTTACATATAATAAAGTCAAGCAATCTCATAAAATGGGATTATGTTTATAAGAAAATAAAAGACATTGTTAAATAGTTGATAAAAATAAAACTCCTAAAATATTTCGATATTTTATATGAAGATTTAAAAATATTCTTTAAATACAGATAAACTTAGGCAGAAATATTCTTGTTTCTATGGAGAAAATTGTTATTGAAATGCTCTATTTTCCTATACCAGAATCTATAGGTAAGACTTCTATATACTCTTCTTGTATATATTAATTTATAGTACATGTAACTACATAAGCACATGCATATAGTATATCATAAATAGAATTCAAGTATTTACATACATAAATAACATACCTCATAGGTGTAGTTAGGACATGAAACCAGGAAAAACATCCATGTGAAGGGGTTATAATTTGGACTTGGGAAACAGGCATTGTTTCCTTTTGCAAAGAAAAGTAAAATGTCAATGATGCTACATATTGAAAATCTGATCATATGCTTATTATATAATACTAAATTCTCCAAAACAACTATGTACCACGTGAAATGTCATCACATATTTATAGCAACCTATTTCACAAATTACTCAGAAGAGACTCAGTTTTAAATGTTATAACCTTTTGAGTCAAATAAAATAGCTGTCATTGTCACATCATGTCTATAGCTATGTTGCTGTAACACTGAAGAATATATACATATAATCAATTCTTTAAGATCTTAAATATATATAAATTATTTTTTATATTATAGTAGTTGAAATAGTACTACATACTGAAATTATAAAGTGTTTTAACATTTTCCCACCTCTTCACATTTCTCTTTACTATTGAAGATATATTCGTTTGAGATTATTAAATACCTCAAGATTCCCTATATCAAATTGGTGAAAATCATAAGGAACTTTATAAAGATGTCATTTATACCATAAAAGCATGCAAACCTCTCATAGAAGGATTACACTGAGTATCAGTAAAATTAATTTTCTGAAATATCACATTTCTGTTCAGCAATCAGGATTGATTTTTATATCTCTCATTATACTTCATGCATTGTCGTTTTATTTTTGTTAGTTATTTTTCCCCTTTCAATGTTTTTAAAGAAACATTTTAGACAACAAATTTTTAATGATTTCAAGTTGAACTTGGAGGTATGACATTTGTAAAAGTAAATATGAATTATAAAATTCTGTTTTATTCTCTATAGCGAGATTTATTTAGATAACAAATCAGTTAATCTCTTTTACTTATAACTCTAAAGTCATAATAAAATGTTGGTGTGTTGTTTTCAAAATTGCAACAACTTCTGAAATAGCAAAGTTAAAAATTATGCTAAGTTCGCAGATTTTACATACTGTTCATAAAAATAAATATGTAGGTCTTTTGATATTACTGATTTTTACAGCATTTATGTAGACACCTTTGTGTAATGTCTGTATATTAAACAAAAGAAAGATAATTGAGGATTCTACTCAAGTTATAGTCATTGAATTTCAGAGGTAGAAGGTTCAGGAAATAGTCTGCTTTAAAGCCTGTAGTTTATGAGTGTTCAGAACCTAGAGGTGTGGAATGATCAAGGGTCTACAAATCTAAATTTTTTCCAGATGTAGTTTGTAAATTAAATAATGGAAATGCCTAATGTCACAGAAAAATATATGTATACAGATAATATTGTTTCAAGTGTACATAGTTGCTCTTAACTGTAATAATAAATAAGTTTAGGAGCTACTAATTTAATACTTACATTCTTCATAAATGTTCTCTCAACCTATAGTATATTATAACAGAACTTCTATTAAATTAAAGTCACGAGGATTTTTACATTAAAATGCTGCACCACCATATTTTTCTTTAGGCATATAAGGTTTATTCTGCTGCTTCAGTGCCTGCTGCTGGCAGAGAACCTTCAACTCTCAGCACTCCCTATAGTTGGAAGCAACCGCACCCAAGGTCACACTCACTGTTTGGTTTAGCCTTAATACAGTATTTGATCAATATTGAAAATTGATTAACTCAATTCAGGAGAACATAGATTTTTCCTCCCAGTTTTAGAATGTCCCTTGCAATCGTTGGAGACTTGTTGAGACTGTATTGCTCTCATTTTCCTATTTAAATGTGATTTATTTCTTCTATCCATAAAACTGTTCCTTCAGAGTCATCCTGAATGTTAATCTCCATCCTGGCATCTACATTTCAGAAAACCTTGCTTACATAGTTGGCACCAGGAATGGCCCCAAAAGCAGATGCTTGAATGGTATTTTAGAGTTGAATGACTTACCAAAAGGCCTGCAATGTGTACTCCATAACTGATGGTAGGTGTAGGCAGATAGCTTCTGGCACAAGGTAGCAATCCAAGTGTAAAAGCTTTTTTACTACTGGTATATTGTTATGTTATAGTGGTAGAAAACAATATTCTATCTGGTCTAATATTACAAGTGGGATTGAATGGCTAGACAAAGACATCTAAAGCAAACTGATAATTGGCAGTTAAAAGCCAGTTGTGAAAGTTACAGGCCCACCTATATAGTATGAAAAGAGGCTTGGAGAGGGCAGAGAGAGCTGAGGTACAGATCCAGGTCTTCATTGCAAAAGTAGTCAAACTCTAAACAATATACAATGCCAATCCAATGCTGATCAATGCTAAGTCAAGTATTTGTTTTTTTAACCACCAAATCTTGGAATGTCTAGGTTTTCATAAACTCCTTGAGCCTGCAGAGGTGGCTCACTCTTCCTTATGAAAGTTGAGCACACCCTTCCTTCGAAGCAATACAGAAGACACTACACTTCAAGAAAACCCCTTTGAAGGTCCCTATCTTTTCTTCTAGCCATTACAATTAGGGTTATATCACAATATAAACTACCTGAGGTTGTTCTGAATCTGATATAGAACAAAAAAGATAATGCCTCAAAAGAGCTGCAGAACCTAGCCAGCATGAACCAACAAATTATAGGAGAATATACATGGGATTGGAATCTGAGTGCATTTGAAAAGAGGGGAAAAGTATAAAATTGAATAAAGGTTTGTTTGTGTTTTTGGAGCACTCTCCTGGGATATAAGATTAAATATTCTGCTCAGATTGTACAAACACAAAACTAATATGTGCCTGGAAGCCTGAACAAAGCAATGGTCCACAATAGGCAAAGAAGAAATGTTAGAATTTCCATGGCAGGCTGGGAAAGAAGGTGCTAAGTGCCTTAGATAAATAGGAATCCTGGAGCAGATAGTCTATACATGTCTGAAAATAGAGGGCTTCATTCTATGCAAGGAATTTTTCCCCATTTAATACTCTCATGTTTTTTCTCATGCTTCATTGGTGAGCCGATAGGATATACCACTTTTCAGTAATATAGGGAATATGGTAGTGAAAGGGACACCATATTACTAAGATTCACGTTAGCTCTTTTCTGTATCAGGATTACTGTAAGTGAAGTCATCTTAGAACTGAGATGACTAGTAGTGAATGGAAGTAAAGGACCCCTCCTCACACCACGTCCTAGAAAATCAAGGCAGCTCAATTACAGCACTTAATTGTTCATGAGCCAAAATTAGTGGCCAGTTCATAGGAGGCTTGATCTACAGGAAGTTATGTTTGGCTTATAGAACACGATGTCCCTAGAAGCTAGATAGTTCGATATCCAACAATGCTGTTAATAAATTTGGACAAAATAAATTATAGATAAATAGTTAAGAGACTTGAGACAGCTGATGCAATACCATATCTAGTATTCCTTTCCTGGTATTAGAATGTGAATCAGTTCTAAGACTCCAAACTCACTGATGGAAGAATAGTCTGGGAGGAAAGACACTATGAGGAAAGACATTGTAACACCAGAACAGATGCAGATGATAATGATTTCAGTGATCTTCACTGAAAGAACTTCATTGATTCAGGGAACTATATACTAGAACAAGTGGGATTTTTACATTTTATATACTGTTAGACAACCTGGGTTCACAAATGTGGTAATTTCTCCAGACTATAAATAAATAATAATTGGAATATATATACACACACACACACACATATATATATATATATATGAATATGTAGAATATAGGAATATATATATATATTCCAATTATTGTAGTTTGCACAATGTCTACATTAGCTGAAGCTTTCTTTCAACTGTCAGACCCTCTGAGAAAATGGCCTTGACTAAAGAGAACTGCCTTACAAGGTCTTTCTCTTTCCCAGGTAGACTAACATCCAATTAGCTGTCTCTGGTCATTCCAACTCATAACGACTCTACAGTGTTATTCTAGCTTCAGATGTCCAATAGAGTTGACTGAGGTCATTCTTGTGATTACATCACAGCTCAGCTTCCCCTTTGGCATAATTCTCCTTCCTTGCCTCTTTTCCATAATTCCTAATAACCTTCTATTAGATCAATTTCTGTCACCTGAGAACATGACTCATGACACTTCATTTGTACCACTGATATTAAATGGTTCCCTTCTAGATATAACCCATGCCTAAAGCATATCTAATAGATATTACAATACTTCAATTAATGTAAGTGAGAAGATAAAAATTCACTAGTAAGAGATGCTGATTTAGAGCTGACACAGGAACTGATAAAGATTTTATGTAAGGAAAAATAATGCATTGAGTATGTAGCTATTTAGAATTCATGATCAGAAGATGAAAGTTCACTCTGAGAAAAGATCTGGGACCTGATATATTAGAATGCTGGATAGGGACAAATTGAATAAAATCATCTGAAAGCAGTTGAGGCCAGAGGTTGTCATCTTGGTAGACAATGTTTCCAAGAAAGAAAATGATGCTATGAGAAGTTTGCTCAGAGAGGAAAGGTATCATGTGGAAGCTTAGAAGGGAAGAGAAAGATGGAAACAAGTTCTGAGAGTCAAGGAATTTAGAAAACAAGGGTGTTAGAAGATCAGAAGATGCAATGAAAACCTCCTCTGTTTCCAGAACACACTTTGTTTTTTAGAGATTTCAGTAACCTCATATGTAAAAAACTGTGTTATTTTTCTTCAAGGCCAATTCACACATTTAATAATAAATGTAAATCAATGAGCATTTATATGATACTTCTGTGTGAATGAAGTAGAAAGTGTTTTTGCTTGCGGACAAAAACTAACCCTCTACAAGGAAAACAAAACAAAATGTACAGAACACACACACACACAAATTACCAAAGAATGTAACAATTAAGAAATCTCAAAACTGAAAACAGATATGAAAAAAAACAAGAATATATAATACAAAATAAGAGTTGATTGTATTCAAGAAATTGTGGACAAAGAAGAAACTATCCCAGTAATATGAAATACATTTTTCATTTGCTTAAGGATGTAATATTCAACAGAATAGAGGCTACTAAGAAAATAAAAAGAATAGCCAGAAAAAAAAGGGCCATAGGTAGTCAGAGAAAGTGACAGAGAAGCTAGAGGCAGAAAAAGGAACATAGTTACAGTGTAACCCCCTCACACTCCATAATGTAATAAAACTGATTTTAAAATTGTAATTTGAAGAAATTTTCTAGGACTAAAATAAGACATGGGTTAACCTACTAGAAGAGCACCTAGTGACCATGAGGAAATTGGTTGGGAATTACCAACTCTTAGACACTCCCCAAAAATTTGTAGACTTTTATAATAAAGAAAAAGCCATCTATGCCTCAAAGCAAAAAACCCATCATTTAACAAAAGAGAGAGAATTAGGTTGGCATCTGATTCTTCAAGAGCAATATACAAAGCAAGATAAAGAGTGGAATAAACATTAAAACGGGGGGTGGTTTTCTTACATGAACAATTTCAAATTTACTGGATGACCTAAAATTTTCATTTTCAAATGATGACACTGTATTCCAAATAAATGAAGAAGGTTGAGTTGATTACATTGCCAGATAAGACTAAAATTTATGATATTTATAACTGGCAATGGTAGCATTTTATTATATTATACTGTGTTTTGCTTCTCCACTAAAAAAAAATTAGACTCTCAGATATTTTTCATTTGTGATTCACATGCATCCAAAGAAAATTCAATGTACCTATGAATTTGGATCAGATAAAATGGCATTCAATCTCTTAATGAAATGTAGGCTTCACTCCATTGCAAATGAGGACCGCAAACTACAACAGCATTGGCCTTAGGTGAGTTTTTTTTAACCAAGATAAAGCACAGATATTTTTAAGTCACAGTATACTTCTTTTTAGATCTCCATAATTTATCATCAATACTCAAAAAGTTGAGTACTCATCAAAATGTTATGTAATGTTGCAATAACAAACATATGCTTATATTATAGCTTTTTCATATATTCACAGTTATTCTAATATAATAATTTTCCTATGTAATTATGCATGTTTTACTTCATGTAACAATAATTCTGGAAAATGTTTTATATGTTTCACTAGCCTGCCAGAAGTGCAGAAGGCAAGAAAATGTTAAAAAATTCAGGTTGTTGTTAAAACATAATTGAAGAGTCAAATATGCCTTTATATTTTCATTTGCATTGTTAACAAGTAGACCAAATGTTTATCATTTCTATTTGAATTTACAATTAAATCATGTATTATATAGGGTGAGCAGTTGGGAATCTCTACATATAAATGAGCCTAAATGAGATGATTGATTTACCACAAATATCTTTAAATAATGGAGACACTGTAAACATTTTCAAATATATAGGTGAGTGTAAAAGTAAGAGGTTACTGCATTGCTGGAATTTGTCATTTGATGTTGGAATACCTTCTTAAATAAATGTAGTTATGTTATACATCATTTTAATGGACATTTCTTACTTTATGTTTTTTTGCTAAGGACTTATTACTGGCTGATATTTTATGTTTATTTTTTGTATACGGAAATGATGTCAGACAAAAAGCAATCCAAGCAATTTTCTTAATCAAGTTCAAAATGGGTGATGAGCTGGGTGCAGTGGCTCATGCCTATAATCCCAGCGCTTTGGGAAGCCAAGGCAGGCGAATCACCTGAGGTTAGAAGTCTGTGAGAAGCCTGGCAAACATGGAGAAACACTACTTCTACTAAAAATACAAAGTCAGCAGGGTGGTGTGCGCAGTAAGCCAAGATCCCACCATTGAACACCAGCCTGGGCTACAAGAGTGAAACACCATCTCAATAATAATAATAATAATAATAATAATAATACAAAATGGGTCAGGAAGCAGTGGAGACAACTCACAACATCAACAACACATTTGGCCCAGGAACCACTAAGGAGCACACAGTGCATTGGTGGTTCGAGAAGTTTTGTGAAAGCCTTGAAGATGAGGAGCTAGTGACTGGCCATCAGAAGTTGATAATGACCAATTGAGATGAATCATCAAAGCTGATCCTCTCACAATTACAGAAGAAGTTTCTGAAGAACTCAACATTGACCATTGTACATTCCTTTGGCATTTGAAGCAAATTGGAAAGGTGAAAAATCTCAGTAAGTCAGGTCCTCATAAGCTGATCGAAAATATATATAAAAAAAATCATTTTGAAATGTTATCTTTCATTATTCAATGCAAGAACAATGAATCATGTCTTGATCCGATTGCAACGTGCAACAAAAGTGGATTTTATATAACTGGTGATGATCAGCTCAGTGGTTGGACTGAGAAGAAGCTCCAAAGCACTTTCCAAAGCCAAACTTGCACCAAAAAAGAAAAGGTCATGGTCACTGTTTAGTGGTCTGATCCACCACAGCTTTCTGAATCTCGATAAAATCATTACATCTGCAAAGTATGTTCAGTAAATCAATGAGATGCGTTGAAAACTGCAATGTCTGGAGCCAGCATTGGTCAACAGAAAGGACCCAATTCTTCTCCATGCCAATGTCTGATCACACACCAACAACCAACGCTTTAAAATTTTAAGGAATTGAGCACAAAGTTTTGCCTCATCCACCATATTCACCTGACCTCTCACCAACTGACTACCCCTTCTTCAAGCATCTGGACAACGTTTTGCAGGGAAATTGCTTCCACAATTAGCAGGATGCAGAAAATGCTTTCCAAGAGTTTGTTGAATCCTGAAGCATGGATTATTATGCTACAGGAATTAAAAAAAAAATCTCATTGGCAAAATATGTTGATTATATTGGTTCCTATTTTGATTAATAAAGGTGTGTTTGAGACTAGTTACAATGATTTAAAATTCGTGGTCCACTACCACAATTACTTTTCCACTAACCTAAATATACTACTAACTTTGAAATGTTCTCCCAAGCATTGATACTTCAGTGCCATTGTGTTTTTCAATGAAAGATTACTCTTATTACAAAAAAATTTAAAAGTCTCTTGAAATAGTGGGACTGTATAAAATACTGTGCAAACGAAATCAATATTGAGAGTTTAGCAATTTGGGTATTCATCAAGTGATTTATACTGCTTTAGTTCTTATTCATTAGTTCATTTATTTACATATTTAAGTGAGTTTGTTGATTATTGTTTAGTCTGTGTGGGGAAGAAGATTGTGTGCAGGCACACTTTATTTTAGATAAGTCATTATTAGAGGATATGATTTGGTTCAAATATTTGGAAAAGTTAGACATAAAAGGGAAAATGTTGCATACATATTTCCAACTATTAATTTTTTTTTATTTTTTAATTTTTTTTGAAAGAAAGAAAGAGAGAGAAAAGAAGAAAGAAAGAGTGAAAGAAAGAAAAAAAAAGAATGTAAGAGAGAAAGAAAGAGGAAGAGAAAGTGGGAGAGAGAACGGGATTCTTGCTCTATTGCCCAGGCTAGAATGCAGTCTAAAAATGGGTATTAAAAATCTCTTTTATGCCAATAATTGTGCTTAACAATGGAGACAGGAAGGAATAAGGGATGAAAATAACAAACAAGCAGCCAACCAATATTTTATTTAAAACTGTGAAGTGCTATGCAATTGCTGAGGAGTGATTTACTTCCAATTATGTGGTCACTTTTAAAATAAGTGTAATGTGATACTGAGAAAAATGTATGATTTGTGGATTTGGGGTGGAGAGTTCTGTAAATATTTGTTAAGTTTACTTGTTCCAGGTCTGAGTTCAAGTCCTGGATAGCCTTGTTAATTTTCTATCTCGTTGATCTGTCGAATATTGACAGTATAACATTGAAGTCTCCCACTATTACTGTGTGGGAGTCTAAGTCTCTTTGTAAGTCATTAAGAACCTGCTTTATGTATCTGGGTGTTCCTGTATTGGGTGCATATATATTTAGGATCATTAGCTCTTCTTGTTGCATTGATCCTTTCACCACCACGTAATATCCCTCTTTGTTTCTTATGGTCTTTGTTGCTTTAAAGCCTGTTTTATCAGAGATGAAAATTGCGGCTTCTGTTTTTTTTTTTTTTTTTTCCTCTCCATTTGGTTGGTATGTCTTCCTCCGTCCCTCTGTTTTGAGTCTTTGTGTATCCTTGCATGTGAGATGGGTCTAGCTACAGCATACCGATAGATTTTAGCTTAGAAGAGAGTGGGGGCCAATATTCAACATCCTTAAAGAAAAGAACTTTCAACCCAGAATTTCACATCTAGCCAAACTAAGCTTCATCAGTGAAGGAAAAATAAATTTTTTTGAGAACAAGCAAGAACTCAGAGATTTCATCACCACCAGGCCTGCTTTACAAGACTTTCTGAAAGAAGCACTACACATAGAAAGGAACAACCAGTATCAGCCATTCCAAAAACATACCAAAAGGTAAAGAGCATCACCATAATGAAGATTCTACATCAACTAATGGGCAAAACAGCCAGCTAGCATTAAATGGCAGTATCAAACTCA